>CAKNYM010044026.1:0-22527 GCA_932195095.1 Andricus curvator
GAATATAAATGTTGAGAATTTAAGAGTTATGGAAAATTAAATAATTCGTGAATTTTAATTTTCCACATTTTTTCACTTCTTACTCATAATTTTTTATCTGTTTCGTTAGTCCCATTTCTTTTTCAGCTCTGCCGCCTTGGGAATAGTTCATAGCATTGGGTTGAAGTTTCAGACGTTCAGTCTGATGAACATTTTTTTTTACATTTATTGTATTAAGAATATGAAAGAAGTTCCCAAAACCATTTTATTTGTATTTATTTACTAGCAGAAATTTACCTAGCGTTGCCCGGGATTTTAAAAGATTTGTAGTGACTTACAGGATTTTTAAGAGATTTTAAAGGATTTCACCAGATTTTAAGTGACTTGATGGAATTATATTTTAAGGCATTTTAAGAGATTTACAGAAGATTTAAAGGATTTGAACCATTTTATGGGATTTTAAGGGATTTTACTTGATTTTAAAGATTTTAAAGGGATTGCAAAAGAGTTTAAAGATTTTCAAGAGATTTCATTATATTTCGAGAGATTTGAAAGAATTCTAAGAGGTTTTAAGAGATTTCAAAATATGAAAAACGATTTTAAGAGATTTATAGAAAATTTAAAGGATTTTAAAGAACTTTATTTGACTTTAGGCAATTTCAACGGATTTCAAGAGATTTTAAAAAATTTTAATATTATTTTGTAAATCTCTTAAAATTGTTTAAAATATATCAAAATCCCTTGGAGTTCCTTAAAATCTCTTGAAATATCTTTAAATCTCTTCCAATTCCTGCAAATTTGTTAAAATCACTTAAAATATCTTAAATCTTGTCAAATCTCTGAAAAAACCTCTTTTTCAACTCTTTTAAAATTCTTTTTAAATCCCTAAAATCAATTAGCATTCCTTGTAAATTCTTTTAAAACCTTTAAAGTCTTTTTATCCCTTGAAATTTCTTTAAAACACTATAAATCTCTTGAAATCCTTTAATAATTTTTTAAATCTTATTAAATCTCTTGAAATTCCTTAAAATTACTTCAAGATCTTTTGCAATCCTTTAAAGTCTCTTTAAAATTCCTTTAAATTCTATGAAATCTCTTAAAATTCCAGGTGACGCTGGGTAAATTTCAGCTAGTAAATAAATAAAAAATGTTGGTTTTAGAAACTTTAGAACCTTTTTTTTTGTTTTTTTTTTATTCCAAGAAGTTAAAAAAAAATCGTCAGATTAGACGTCTGAAACTTCAACCGAATGTTCATAGCTAGCCTGGCGAGTCTTTTCAAAGATATTATACACCTAGATGCGGCAAGTGGCGGCGGAGTGGGGATAGAATTATTAGTAGGGTAGGATAAATGTAGACGGCGCTGTCGGCGAAAATCCTAACCCTCCCCGCTGTGCCTCTCTACCCGCTGAAGTATCAATCCCCTCTTAACACTTGTCGTGAGTAAAATGGGCGAAAGAGGCGCTGTCGCCGAAATGAATTTCAGTAGATAATATAGTTTTCTGAAAATATTCATGATCACTAGAGCAATTCGAAGTCTGTCTTACCCGGCGATCGAGGTCAATAACAATCAATAAACAAATGAATATTCATAATTTTTTAATGAAATTAAATTCCGTTCAGATTCAACTGTAAATAATTATATATATATATATATATATATATATATTAGAATTTCCGTTTTATGGTTTTTGTGTAATATAATCCGTTTATTTTTGAATAATAATTATATAAAAGATAGAACGATTTGCATAATATATTGTTCAAAATTGCAGTGTAATTAACAAATTATAATTTCGGCGTGAATTTCGCTATTTTGAATAACGTAACGTAAACCACAACCGAGTGAATATATTGTTACGTTTATAACAGAATACGCCAGAATAGAAACAAGAAAAGATAACGAAATTTTTTTAATTCACTTCGACCTCATTCAGAATTGTTTAACTTCAAACGATTTACATATCTGAAATTTTACATTTATTGACAATGAAATTGTCCTTCCATTTTCAGCAATTGAAGTTGATATGATTTGATTGGGAAAGTTTACATTTTAAAAAATTTCAACTATTAAGCCTTTGTATTTAAAATGAAACAATTGCAGAATTGCGGAATTGTTCAACTTTCGATACTATTGCATTTTTAATTTTAAGCCCTTCAAATTGTGAAGTTGCACATTTTTTGTTATTTTATTTTTACAGATACTATGTCGAATTTTTAAGACCCTAAAATTATACTATTTCAACTAAGAATGCTTTCATTTTGAAACGGGTTTCGATTGATCGGTAGCTAAATTGTTAAATTGTCATAAATTGTAAAAAAAATCAGTTAAATTGTGAACAGTCTGATTTATATGATTGAAATTTTTTTTTAAATTTAATAAGTCACATTGAAAATGAAAAGATTACAATACAAATACAAAACAAGTTTGTCATTTGGTTGAAAATAATTTAATTTTGAAGGTATAGTTCTATCATAGTTTATTGTTTGGGGTCGAACGCCAGTAGGGCCGGAATTGTTCAATTTTTCAGGCTTCCAATTTGACGCAATAAATAAGGATGTACACTAGTTATTTGAAGTTCAAAAACAAGCATTGTTAAAAATGATTTTTAAATTTGAGGGAAATACTCCTATTATTAGGTGAACTTCAGAAAAAAATATTTCAGGTTATTCTTTTATCACTTAATTTTATTCTTTGAAGGATTCTCTACGAATCTCATTGGTACGATTCTATTTACAACATTTTATTCAGGAATTACACAATTGTTAATTTTATTGACAATATTTTTCTTAAATACATTTTTAAAAATAAAAATAGAATAATCCGTACAACCTTAGGATTGAATAAGAATTGCGCAACTTTTACCTGAAGAGAAAGCAGAAACATGTAAGTCTCTAAATGTATCAGTAAATTTTTAGTTTTTAATATTTTATTTATATATTTTGTTGTCTAAAAGACCACACTGCTCAGTTTCGTTGATGTTAATTTCAACTTTTAATTTTGTTTGAATACGGCATTAAACGTTTTTCATTTTAAACGTTTCAATTTTCAAAGTGTACAATTTTTAAAGACGTGGCTACGGCGTGTACAGAAATGTCGGTACGAATACCTGAATTTTTTTTTTGTACGAATTTGAGAACGAAGGGGCTCTATGCACCGAAATTTGGGTTAGAATAGCAGGATATTTTCGGTACATGTAGTAGATTGTAGACACTTCGAATTTTTAAAGCTTCATTTTCAATCCGCCACATTTTAGTTGCAACAAATTTAAACTTTTTGAGTTAACAAAATTTTGAACCTCTGTTTGAAAGCATTACACCAAAAATTTTTTATTCTCTTTGTCAATACAAAATTAATTGATATGTTTAGTTTTGCAATGGTTATTACTCTTTTAATTTTCTGTTTGTATCGTTCAGAGGGTGTACAATTTCAATCCTTTACGTCATTGTTACAATGATTTATTAAATATATTTGACCAATTAATAGCTAACTGTATATTTCATTATAGAGATCAGAGAAACAATTTTTGTAACAATTTTAATTTAACTTAAATTATAAACTATAAATATAACAGAGAATTCAATTCGCAATTCATATTGACTTGCACCTTATTATATACCTTATTATGCAAGATAAAACAATTCGAAATTCATATTGACTTATTATACCTTATTATGCAAGATAAAAATTTGCTTTTGAAATTATAAAAATTCAAAGAATTATAGGTAGATATGACGTTTTGAATAAATAGAAAACATTTAAGGAAAAATAACAAAATCAATGGGATCTAATTTCTAACAGGAGTATCAGAAGTGCCCCGCCCTCTCGCCCGAAATATATACCTGCTTTTCTTTACATCTCCAGAGGTTTAATCTTTAAATTTAAAGGATGGGGTACTCGGGAAATTTACTAATGCTAACAAAAGCTATTGAGTGAAAATTTCAAGGACACTTTCCTTTATCAAGTTTTAGGTTTCTTGTTTGAATTTTAGAATTTAGATCTTTCAGACCAGCCAGAGATATAACTGATCCTTAAGATTTTCAAAAAAGGCACCAAAAATACTTTTCTGAGACGCTATTGATTTATACGTTTCGTGAAATTCTGCGTCGAATGATATATACTTTGAAGACACAATTTTTTGACACCTCATATATATATATAGGGGCCGTTCAAAAAATGCTGAAAAATACAAAAAAAAATTTAACACAGCGACAAATCAGACAAATCAAATTTTGTATTCGACATGATAATTTTTCGAGCTGGAAAAGGGAAGGGAAAAGTTCTGTCGCACCCTATCACTTTCCCAGCTTTATGATTTCTTTTTCTGTTTGAAGCAGATGACTCAAATATTATAAATGAGCCATAACTTCCTTAATCTTCAATAAAGTGTATTAATATTATAGATCAATCGATTTTCCTCGACAAAGGAATCTTTTCTGTTCTTGCATAAATTTTGAATTATGTTAGTGAAAAATGTTTAATATAAAAAATCGTGTTTTCAAATATTATGCATTACCATAGCATCCTTACTCTTCAATAAAATGCATTAATATTATAAGTCGATCGATTCTACTCGAATCAACACATCTTTTCTGTTCTTGCATCAACTTTAAATTTTGATAATGAAAAAAGTTTTACAATAAAAAACCGGTGTTCAAAATATATAAATTACCATAACTTCCCTACTCTTTAATAAAATGTATTAATATTGTAGGTCAATCGATTCGTCTCGAACCGGGGAATCTTTTATATTCTTGTATCAACTTTGAATTATGTGAATGAAAAAAGTTTTACTATCAAAAACCGATTTTTCAAATATTATGCATTACCATAGCTTCCTTACTCTTCAATAAAATGTATAAATGCTATGGGTCAATCGATTCGTCTTGAATCAACACAACTTTTCTATTCTCGCATTAACTTTAAATTATGAGAATGAGAAAATTTTTACTATAAAAAACGATTTTAAAAATATATAAATTACCATAACTTCCCTACTCTTCAAAAAAATGTATTAATATTATAGGTCAATCGATTCGTCTCGAACCAATGAATCTTTTTTATTCTTGCATCAACTTTGAATTATGCTAATGAAAAAAGTTTTACTATAAAAAACCGATTTTAAAAAAATTATTCAGTGCTAAAAAAAAATTGAATAAATATTTTTAAAAATCTTTAGGTCAGTTTCAAGATATTAGTGAGAAAAATAAGCTCTCCAAATTTCATCAATTTATCTTTAGGTTCGTTTTTCACTGACTAGATTTCTTTGGCACGTACAATTCATATTAAATTTATGTATACTTACTGCGAGTTATTTGTTTCATTTGCGAATTTCCAAAAATTACGTACATGAATGAAAGACCCCCCCCCCCGGGCGGAAGGAGGGGTGGGAAAATATTTGGGCCCCGCCCACCGCCGTGGGGGGTGGAGGAAGTGAAGGAGGGGCCCGAATAAGCAAACACTATTTGAATAAAAAGTGTTAGCACAAATATTTTCGCTTAGCCCAGATACTTCGATATAATTGTAATATATTTGATATAAAGTTAAATATATTTACTATTGAAATAGTTTACTTTAGGCCACACGTCTTTTACTTAAAATTTTTTTAACTTTTTCATAACGAAAACTAATAGTACCAACTTACAATTTTGTTATGATGACAATTTTTACAATCAACTGTTTGAACATTTCTAAATTTTTTAAATTAAAAAAATGAAAATTTCCATTAAAGATTTTCAGGCCCATATCTCTAATGATGACTGTTTACAGTTTAAAAGGACCCCAGCCTCCACGGCATTGTACAATAACTACTTCTCTTTACCTGTTGTAGTATACAGTGCTGAAGACCAGAATTTTCTCGGAAATATTGATACAATACTGTTTGAAATACCTCTTGTATTTCAAAATATTTTGACATAATATTTCTACCCGCCCTTATTTCACGATTAGTCGTTTACCTTTAAATATTTCCTGACCTAAAGAAGTAGAGAAAGGGTAATTTTAGATAAGTAAACCAAAAATGACAAATTCCATCAAAAAATGGTTCATGAAATTTTGTAAGGACATTTTAAAAGCTGCAATTCAACCATACAGCTTTTTTCCGTATCTCACGCTGTTTTTCAGAAAATTTGCTTCTTTTTTTTACAGTATTTTCGACAAATAAAACCGAAAATGACAAATCCTAACAAAAAATGCTCAGAAGAAATTTTGTAGGATTTCTTGCATATTATTTTCGAGAAATAAACCCCAAACATCAAGTCTTATCAAAAAATGGTTGAGGGAGAAATTGTAGATATTTTAAAAAGCTTCAATTCTTCTTTTAAACTTTCTTCACGTATCTGTCCTTGGTTAACAAACTCGCTCTTTCTTTTAGAATACAAAAAAGTGTGCCAAAGCTCGACGATTTGATCCGTTCATTTTTTCGAGAGTTATCATGTTTGCGGACATACAGACAGACGCCTTTGCCAAAGCTTGATTTTCGGCTTCAGGGGGTCTCAAAAGGTGGATATCCGTTCAAAAACTGAAGTGTGAAATTTCGGCCTATTGTAATACTTTCTCAATCATAAATGATTAGAGTGTAAAAATGATTACATATTTTAATGAGTGAAGACTTATTTTATGCATTAGAATTGTAATTCTAATTAAAGTTTTTAATTTTTTGATATAAGAATTATTCCAATTAGAACGTTTTCTATTAAAAATTATGACTTCTAATTTAAAATAAAAATTCCTAATTTTGAAGGTTTCAATTAAAAATCATTTAACATTGAAGGCTTTTAATTAGAAATGATATAATCTTTATCGGTTATATTCGATTTTGTTTAACTTCGCAAGCGTTCCTCATTTAAAAGATCAATTTAATAAATTCTGAAATTATTAGATTTTTATCGTCGCAAAATAATAGCAATGCTTTTATTTATAACCCTGCAACCTTAACATTTCTACATTTGCCAAGAAAAACAAGTTTTGAATGTAAGTGAAAATTTAGTACAAGTTTCTGGAGTTAATTTTTATATAGAATTTATTGGTGCAGTTTACTTCTAACCTAGGATCAATATTCATTAATTTGTTTCAAATTATTTAATAAAAAATTGCTGTAAGAAAATGAAAATTTAATACATGTTTCTTTATCCATTTTAAAGAAACATTTATATCATCTTTACTTAATACACCGGAATGTGAAATATCAATTGGAAAAATAAATATTTACCTAATTACAAAATTAAAATTAAAATTAATTATTGTGGCAAACCTTTAATATTGTCACTAATTTATTTTCTGTACAAATAAAATAATGATTGGAATTTCAAAAGTATTATCATTTTATATTAATTTGTTATTTTGTAAATCATGTCAGAATCCCTGCTTCTACTTTACCGATGTTTTGAGATAACATGGAGAAGCTGCAAGGATAATAGATTTAAAATCATTACCCTTAGAGCCGCAGAGCAACGCAAGGCCTATTCACTCTCGAATCATGGGTTTCTAACGCTTGAAATGGGTAGGAAATCAATCACAAACAACGCCAAGTTATACGAAATCACTAAGCGAAACTAAGCGCAATAAACGAGTCAGTAGGAATCAAGCGAGTTAACGGCGAAGTCAGTAGTTTAAGAACCAGATTAGTGCGTTTAAGAAGTGAGTCAGTTCGATTAAGAAGCGAATCTAAGAGAATCAGGGAGAATCAAGGCGAGCTTAATGAAAATAACGTCAGATAGCGCCGGGTGTTATATTTGCGTTTTTCCTGCATTCTTATTTATTTATATATTATAAATCATTCTATGGATATGTTACAAGTTTAAAGCTTACACTTCCGGTGCGAACGAGAAATAAATAAATATCTTTTTTACTAAAATGACTCAATACTTCTTCAACTGCAATTCTGCATCCCATTCGAGAAGTTCGTTTTTAGTGTTTACATTTTAGACAGTGTGTCTACCCTGCCTGGAAAACCTGGAATTGTCAGGGAATTTTGATATACTTGGAAAAACCTGGAAATGTCAGGGATTTTTTTTTAAAGTCAGAGAATTTTTTCGAGAGCGTGCTTATTTTTTTAAATTTCAATATAAAATTGAATAACAATAATTATTAATTGGTAAACGTAGCTTTATATTACTGTATTGAACTATTTTGTTGAAACGTCGTTTTTTCTTTGTTTGAAATTAATTTTCTTAGCTAAAAGTTTCTCTTTTCTATTTTTGGTTGAAAATTTATCGTATTTAGTTGAAAATTCAAGTATCTGAATGAAAGTTTATCTATTTATTTTGACGAAAAATTCGTTCCTTTTGGTAGAAAATTATTCTTCTTGGTTGAAAATGTATCTTTTACCTTAAAAATTCAACAGTTTTTTTTGCAATTCTTTCTCTCTCCTAACTGAAAATTTTTTCTTAGTTGAAAATTAAACTTATGTTGAGAAGTCGTCTTTTTTGGTTGAATTCAACTGTTTTTGATTAAAAATAAAAATCTTTTTTGGATGAAATATCAACTTCTAGATTTTTCGTTCAGAATTCATATTTTTTGGAATGCAAAATTAATTACTTGATTGAAAGTTAAACTCTTTTGTTAAAAATTAACTTTTTGGTTAAAGATTCATCATTTGGTTGAAAAATTATCTTTTTGGTTTAAAATTCAAATACTCCAGTTGAAGATTGATTATTTTAGTTGAAAATTAATCACTTTGTTTGCAAATTTAAATAGTTTTTCGGAAAATTAGTCTTTTTTGTTTGAAAATTTGTTCGTTTTATTGGAGGAAAATTAATTTTTTCAACTAAAAATTAATTTTTTCAACTGAAAATGTAACTATTCCATTTTTTGTTGAAAACTGATCTTTTTTTAGTTCAAAACTCAATTATTAAGATGAAAATTAATAATTTTTTGTTAAAAATTCAACTATTTTATTGATAATTCATTATTTTCTTGAAAAATAGTATTTTTTGGTAGACAATTAATGTTTGGTAGAAAATTAATATGTTTGGTTGAAAATTTAAGTATTTAGTTAAAAATTCATCTTTCTTGTTGAAAATGCAATATTTTTACTTGAAAAGTTGAGAATTTTAAGCGGTTCAAATTGAATTTAATATAGTACCCATATTAATTTTACCTAAATATGCACTGAATTTAAAGTATTAAAAGATAAAATAAAAATTTGTTTGAATTATTATCAAATTCATGGACTTTAGGGACAAATTCAAGAAATTATTAATTATTATAAATCCAAAATCACCTATGTATGCTCAATAGCCAATTTTTTAGAAAACAAACTCCTTTCTCTTTTTTCAGAATTAGTGATCATTAAAAAACTCTCAAGAGGCTTTTCATTCTGGAAATTATAATAATAAAATACTTGGAACTTACTCTCACTACTTATTTATTTATTTTCATTAATTAAATCTTACTAAAAATAGTAACAAATTTAATTCACCTTCTCATCGAGAAAGATGTCTGAGATCGAAAGTTAGAGCAACTAACGCTCTGAATAAGGGAAATAACGTAAGTTAGTGCACGGAATCAGTGGAGTCAGTGAAAATAAGGAGTGAGTCGGAGCGAAGCAATGCGAGTCAACAGCAATCGTTAGATATACCGTCGTCGTTCCTCGGCATCGTTCGCGGCAGTGCGTACTCTGAATAAATCATAGTGTTAACGTCAAGGTTAAAGTAACTATGCGGAGAGTTTGGTATTTACAGTATTACACAAACTGAAATCATATGAAATCTTTTGAATCGCGTGAAATCGTTTGGTTAAGGTTTGTCTGATTCGAGAGTGAATAGGCCTTGGAGCAACGATTGTAGCTACAGAGAAAGAGTGAAGGAAGGTAGTACGAAGAGGGCAGTAGCTACGCACCGCACGAAAGTAGTTGCTATATATATTGTTCCCCCACTCCGCCGCCACTTGCCGCATCTAGGTGTATAATATCTGTGGTCTTTTGGCTCGCTAAGCTCTCACCAGCGACCGTGACTCATTCACATTTCACCCGATTTGACGCGTTTGCCATGGAAACAATGAAAAGTTGAAGAGGGCAGCACCTCAATATAGGCTAGGAAGTAGTGACATATAGATATTCGGCGTCCCCACTCCTGACCCTTGCCGCATCTAGGTACTAATATCTTTGGTATCACCTATTGTCTATGCGTATTGACGGACCTTTAGTAAAAATATCTTTTGATACAACTACACGAGTTGTACATACTTGTGGGAATTGGTGAGGTCAATACTAAGTAAAATAGTAAATGCTTTCACCACAAGATGAAGAGAGACAGACCTAAAGTCGTAGAACGTCGCTCTCATTTTGTGTAATTAAATCTTTGTAATCTACTTTTTAAATTCGGACAGTCTTCAATCGCATGGAGATAGCAACTGTCCGCCAAATGTCTCGAATATCTTACGAAGAGCCTCTCCGGGTCCCGTCGGTTTGTGCTAATTGGGCGTTGATGAGAATTCTCTAAAGGCAAAAATCTTAACGACACTACCTTTTCTTTCAATTTTTATAATAGGCAATCTGAACAAAATTAAGAGCTAGTGTAATAAAAACTTGAACCAGAAAAAAATCCATAATCTTTACGACACTACCTTATTATTCAAGCGTAAAAAAATACTGGTATCACAAGATAGCCTTCGTCACTGATATTCCTACTCTAGAGTTTTTTTTACTTTTTTAATGGTTTTCCACGGAGATGTTTCCAAAGAGTTTACTAGTTCTACACGACACTAGAAAATGGACTACGGAACATACTTAGATCATGCCATGATCTAAGAATACACGGTCTAGCCACGCGCAACTAAAAAAAAGTTAACCAATAGGAAGAACTCAGCCACAGGCGGCCATATTGTATAAGTTAGCGCGCGAGAATGTAGTATATTTGAAAGGACGTAAATGTCATGAGAGAAGATTTCAAGTAAAAGATAAAGTAATTGTACAATTTATAAATGAATGAAATTAGTTTGAAAATAATGTAATAGATGATATAAAATATTAAAAAATGTATAACTTATATTATCCTTGTAATGTAGAAGAAATATGGATACCATAACCTCTCAATGCACATGAAAAATTGTACCTTTTAACGCAAATAAAATCAAGTACCATTGTCTGAAAAGAAAAAAGAAGTTTGTTTTGGGTCTTAAAGCACAAATAAATAAATGCAAAATATCGATATGATAGTCTGTATTATGATAATATCAGTTTTTATAATTCGTATATACATGCACGTAAATGCTAAAAAACCTCTCACTGTACACAGAGAAACATATTCACACCTTATATTCGTATGAAATAATGAATTTACAATATATAATAATTAAATAAAGATACAAGTTTTGCAACGTATAATTTGAAATGATATAAGCATATGACACGAAATTCTACAGTTGTAATTTCATGAAGAATATTTCAAATATTTTGGAACATTTTTTTACTTTTCCCTTACGAAAAAGTATGATAGGAAAATCATTATAGGCCTACGATGATTTTCCTATAATTTTTTCGCAATTATAGGAATAATTATAGAAAAAATTATAAGAATAATTATAGGAAAAATTATATAAATAATTATCGAAAAAAGTATAGGAAAATAATTCTAGACATGAATAATTTAAAAATATTGAAATAATTATCGCCAAAAATAGAAGAAACTATAAATGAATAATGTATTCTGAACAATTCACACAAAAGTACATAAAGAATTGACATATTGAAAGAAGTTTTGCCAACTGTTCATGTAATGCTCCGTAAGTATTTCAAAATAAATCATTAATTCACACTTTTACATTTTGAACTAATTATTTAAATATCTTTATATCATTCATTCCTGTAATTATTGTATATTGTATTGTATATTTTCTCACATGTACATCCTTCTGGATTTCTACATTATATGAAATACCCTTCTATACAGACATCTTATTCTCTATTATTATTTTAAAATATTAGCAACTTAAAAAACTTACAAGCTAAGAACCAATATTCGGTAACATCTCAGTCGTTCTCTTCTGCCTTTCCCCGAGAGGTCCAGCTTACATTTTCCTTTTTTTAAAGTAATTCCACCTCTTTGGATTTAGATTCAAATTCTCTCGCATACCTGCAGAGCCCGTGGACCGGATTTCCCGCCATAGTCTTACATAAGTGATCTAGGAATGACCCCTCTATTCCTTCCCACCATCTATCTACCTCTTTCACCCATTGATTATCAATATGTTCCCTCGCTTTATTACATATCCATATCTTCGTCCTGTTCACCACAAAATCTACAGTCTACGTTTATATACCCTTTATTTCCTGCTTTTCCCACGTTCCCACAACGCAACCTTGCCCATTGAATTTAATCCTTTAAATGCAATTCCCTGATCTTCCAGTAACCTTCTCCTCCTTCTGGAATTTTCCATCTCTTATACAGACTGCAATAAGAAGAATCTTCGATTCTAGCCCCATCCTTCCGTATTTCCTTATCTCTCATCGCTTCAATCCCAGTTTTTAGTTTTTCAATAAACTCATCTTCCCTCCCGCTTTCCCCTACCCAATCTAAAAGTTCTGATTCTCCCAATTCTGCCAAAGCCCTTTTCAAGCTTTTACCCCACGTAGAAGGGTTGTTATTTTTGATCGACCTTAGCTCTTCCTCGAGGCAAATCCGTGGAAGTCTGTGATCTTCCATCCTTAGAACTTCAGCAACATACCTGCCAACTCTATTTTTGATTTCTATGTTCAAATTGCTTCTATTTGCTTCTGTTCTCCAAATATATCCCGGTGTATTCCTATCAATTCCCAGTACCATTTTAGCAAACCTAGCTTGAACTTTCTCCATTTCCTCTCTATTCTCCCATCCCCAAATCTCGACCCCATACAGCCCCCCTGATTTCGCAAGTATATCCATTAGATAAAGTCTCCTATTTAAACCACCTATTTTTGCTCTGGCCATCACTCCCCAAGCTGCATTGGTCACTTTCTGTATTTTTCCCACCATGATTTTGATATGTTTGCTGGAGTTCCCCACTGACGAGAACCAAAATCCTAGATACTTGTAGCTGTCCACTACCTCAATTTTCTGACCTGCAATGCTCCAATTATATTCTTTCCCTGTCCTTCCCCTATTTCTAAATACCATAATTTTTGTTTTCCCTGCATTTATTTCTAAATTGCTCCTGTTTACATACCCTTCCAAAAGTTTCAGCATTTCCCTTAAGTCCTCTGGGAAGTCTGCTATCACTGCAAGATCATCTGCGAATTTTAGAGTATAAATTTTTGTTTTGCCTATCACTGACCCTCCCGTGTTTCCCCTTTCCCAAATCTCATCCATGTCGTCAATAAAAATATTAAACAGAGTAGGACTCAGGGGACACCCCTGCCTTACCCCCCTGCCTGTTCTGAAGCTGTTTGTCAATCCCTCTTCGGTTATCACCTGATTCTGAGTCTCCTCGTAAATTGCACGTATCATTTCCAACATTCTTCCTTTGATCCCTATATTATACAGTTTTTCAAATAAAATTTGTCTATCTACCATATCGAACGCCTTTTTAAAGTCTATAAAAGCTACATATAATTTACCACTTTTCCTTTTAATCTTGTTATTAATCAAAGAGTTTAAAACAAAGATATGGTCTCTTGTTGATCTTTTCTTTCTAAACCCTGCTTGGCTTTCTTGATAGAGGCCTTCTTTTTCTAACCACCCCCTGATACGTTCGTCCATTATTGAGGCCAAAATTTTATAACCTGTGTCTAGTAACGATACCCCCCTGTAGTTTTCCGTATCAGATTCCTCCCCTCCTTTAAATATTGAAGCTATGTTTGCATTTTCCCATCCCTTTGCCATTCGCCCCGTTTTCCAAAAACCATTCAATACTTGGTGACATTCCTCTGCCCAAATCCTTGGTATCCCTCTTACAAATTCTATTGTCATGCCATCTTCCCGTGGGGCTTTCCCCTTTTTCATTTTCATTACACTATTTACAAACTCTTCAAATGAAATCTCTTTATTTAGATGATGCCCTTCCTCTATTCTACTAGAATTTCCTACCTCTTTGATTCTCGGTTCTACTTCTATTACCTTTTCCTTTTTGTTTCCTACTTTTTCATTCGTCCTCTCCTTAGGGTTAAATTCTAAATCCTTCTTTGCTCCCAAAAGATTCTCAAAATGCTTTTTCCAACTTTCTTTCCCTATCTCCCTACCTTTCTTCCTATTCTTTCGTGTTCGAAAACTTCTTATTGCTTTCCAAAAACCTGCCATGCTACTACTGTCCTCTACTTCTTTCCACTTTCCCTCTCTTTCTTCTTTCTTTTTTCTTTCATACACTTCCTTTAGTTTTCTTTTTTCTTCCTTCAATTTAACCTGATCATCCTCCCCTTTACTTTTCAAATATTTTTTTAAGCTGTCCCAAACTTCCTTTCTCTGAGTGGCACACTCTTCGTCAAACCACTTTTCCCTACCCTTATTTTCAAATCGTTTTTTCTTGCCTATCTTACTAGTCATTCCTACTCTTCTTGCTGCTTCCCAAACGCATTCTTTAAATCTTTCCCATCTTTCCTGCCATCCTTCCGTCTTCTCAGTTTCTTCCCACAGTTTCCCCATTTCCATCTCGTATTCCTTTTCCTTGCTTTCATCCCATATAAGTCTTTCTAACACTTCCCTCCCATCCTGTTTCTTATGTGCTGTATTGGCATTTGGCCCCCTTACCGCCAAAGTGAATGTTACTGGAAGATGATCTGATTCTATTCGCGATTCTACACTGATTTCTTTGACGGGACATTCTTCCTCGTTTGCCAAATTAACTATGTAATCGAGAACCGATCCTCCGTCCCCACAGATATGCGTCCATCTGCCATCTCTATCCCCCCTGATTCTTCCATTTAGGATTTGTAGTCCCTGATTATCGCAAAATTCTAATAATTTCCTTCCTTCCGTATTGATTAATTTATCCTCTGATTTTCTATCTTTAAACAATATGTTGGCTTGCAATTCCTCTAATTCATCTATACCCTCCTCCCTGTGTATATTTCCCAGTCCCTGCTCTTCCGCTATTCTCGCATTCCAATCACCCGCTACAATGAGGTGTTCTCCCTTGCTCTGCCCTTCTTCTATCTTACTTTCTAAGGCTTTTTGTACATTTTTATTTCCCACATTGTTATACAATGACATAATTTTTATCTTTTTCCCATTCGCTACTAGTGATTTACTCTCTGATATTAAACCATACTCCCATTCACTTACGCTCACTCCTTCACTCCATATTTTTCTTAATCCCAACAAGTGTCCTCCCTTAGCCCTACCTTTTTTCGTATCCCTCTCCGCTGGTTTTGCATACCATACATAGTCGGAATCCAATTTACTTTTGAAGTCTTTCCAAGAACGTTCTTCTAACCAAGTCTCTTGAAAAATCACTAAGTCGCAGTTGCTCCAAAAAGCCCACGTCTTCCAAATATTGCTGGAGCCTGCTATGTTCCATGAAACTGCTTTAATATTTACTGCCTCCACGAAATCGACGGATATCTATTTTTTGCTCCTTCTCGTTCCAAATATATTTATTATCCCCTATGGTCCATTTCATGTAGCCGCTATTTGCTGATACGCCACTCTCTCGTGCCCTTTTTACCTCACGTTCTATCCATACCAATACCTGGGTTTCTCGTCGTGTCAAATCATCTTCAATTCTAATAGATGTTCCTCTTAGCCTGTGTTTATTAGCCATAAGGCTTCTTTTCTCTTCCCAGTCTGATAGCTTAATCAGTGTACCCCCTCCTATTACTCTGATGTCCTTTATTATAATTACTACTCCGATCAGTCCCCATAGTGTATCCTGTATCCTTCTCTTCGCTTTTCTCCCACTACTTGCTCCGAGTCCTCGTATGACAACCCAATTTTTCCTATCTTGTCTTTCTCTCATTTCGTACTCTATTTCCCCCTTGTTTAGCCACTCTGGCTGTTCCAGCTGCTCTATTCTAGGTTCAAATTCTACCGATATGCTGGAATCACCTGTGTCACTGACCACCTCCTCTACTTCGCTGTTATTCCTGGTTTCCCTATCCTCGTCCTCGTTGTAAGTGTTTAGAGTATTTACTCCGTTGCTTGATTAAATGGTCCCTGATATTTGTTTTTCAAGTTGTTCAAGACGGGTTTCCAATTCTATTATCCTATCTTTTAGTATCATATTCTCTTGCCGACACTCCGTTTCTCTCTCCCTTGATTTCGCTAGAGCTGTCAATGCGGCTGCGCTCTGTCCTTCAATCTCTTCCAGATCTTTTAATTTTCTCTCAGAGTTTTTCACTATTTCCTGTAGTTCTGTACTAATCTTGTTTTCCCACCATTCATCTAGGATTTTTCTAAATTTGTTATCGATGAGGGTATCTATCTTACACTGATTGTCCTCCCTATAGTCATTCATGGATAGGTCCCCTAAACTTTTGCTCTTTCCTACCTTGTTATTAATTCCTTTACTTACGACGTTTTGGAGCTTGCTGTGTATCCCAGTTTCTTTCTCCGGGAAACTATAACTCGAGTGTTCTTCCTCGCTATCTGTTTGCCCGTTACTGTCTTTTTTCCTCTCAATATCGGCCTGCTGCTTTTTATGTTCAACTTGATCTTGCACTGGATTCCCCGTCCAAGTATTTCTTCTGTCCCCTTCTTCTGTTGGAATAACTTTATTTGGTGACACTAATGCACTATCTTCTAATGCACTATCACTTCTCCTACCCACTGGTGAGCGCACTATTTTCTTGCTTTTCCTAAACACTTGTGCCTTTAGACTACCGTTAATTACTGGACCGCACTCATTCCCAGCCAAGAAGAATTTTAATTTTTCCCCACTTTTAACGTCTGCTAAGTCCACCTTTTCGTTTTTTTTTGGTCTGCCTCTGCCTCTCTTCGCATTCGAATCCTGTTGGTCTGAATTTGAATTTTGTAACCCTTCCCGCGAGTTTCCCTTTATGGCGGCCATTTTTTCGACGCTACACTGTTCTGCCATAACCTCACTTTTTAGCTCACCTATTTTTGTATCGATATCTCCACTTTTATCCACGCGAAACACTGGATAACACTCCTCGTTGTCAAAAAAACAATCACCAAACTTTTTTTAGCATTTACACCCTCCAATTTGTCAAGAAAACTGCATTTTTGACCGATTTCCCTCGTCCAAAGTCGCGTCGCGTGCTCACTAGACCGTGCCCAGATGGCGCCTCCCTTCATTCCTGTAATTATTTTCCTATAATTTTTCCTAAGATTTTTTCTATAATCATTCCTAAAACTTTTCCTATAATAGCGAAAAATTATAGGAAATTCATTATATGAAAATCATCATAGGCTTATACGTCATGATTTTCCGATCATACTTAAGGGTTATGCTATTTCACGTTAATACTATATTAATTGTGTGGGTATTACAATGTTTGCAGTTGAAACCAATTCAAAAAGCAGACTTCACGATAAGAAAAGAATAATTTAGAAAAATTCAGAATCTGAATGTCCATGAATAGGCGATTTTTTCGCGAGCTTGCTAACCTCCCGGAGGAAGATCGGATTGATTGACACAACCGTCAACTGCACACATGCATGGCATTTTTATCTGTAAGAATATGCAATTAAATGATTTTACAAGATAAGTAAACGTGTAATTCTCATACAATTGAGCTTGTCCGTAATAATAAATTGTCTAATTTTGGAGTAAATGATATCTTGACTATTTCTGATTGTGCCACTTTGACATTATATACAATCGATAATCAGAGATATAATCCACGGAAAATATGTAAAAAAAATTAGACATATATACGTGCAATCTGGAAATTGACTTAGTAGGTTATGTTTACAATTGCCGGATGGCCACGTTATATTCACTTTAGTAGTCTCACTTTCAAACTTGTATTTTCGATAAAAACTCCACTCCAATTTACACGAAGTTGATCTTAACGCGTTGCACTTGCACAAACGGATAGCGTCAGCAGTGTTCGCTTCTTTCACGTCATTTTCGCAGGTGTTGACTATGGCTGAATTCACACGTAGCGGACATTTAACTCCGGACAGTTATTTGGCCGGACATCTAGTTACTTTTCATACTTTTGGTAACTAAAATTTTTTGGCGCCATGTTTCAAATGTTTATAAGTTTGTGACTGATCTTATAGCAAGAGTGCGTAACCTGACTTAACCTCGGAAAGATTTTATTTAGACATTATTTAAAAATAGAGGAAAGCAATAACGGAGAAATGGACGTAGAAAGTACTGATGAAGAAAATAGGGACGGAGAAATAGAAAGTGATATATCAGAGGATATTGTTTTGGAAGTAATTCATCATTATAAAGAACAATCTCTCTCAATCTCAATCAGTAGAAATAAGTTAGTAATGAAATAGTGTGAGATCTTTTATCACTTGACGAGAGATTGAGAACAATTCTTAACGAATTGAATTATTAACAGTTGTAATATGAATTAGAAGTTTTCTACTAATCATAAATATTAGATAAAATTAATTTTAACCTCTTGAAGATACTTTAAAATAATTCGTAGGACTTTGATTATTTTATTAGATTGAATATTTAGTGATAGCATTCTATATTTGAACAATTATAATATTATATTATTAATTACCGCACACAGGATATATCATATTATCTGAATGAATGTAAGATTCTTTGAATCCTTCGAAACACGAGTGCCTCAAGATTTAAAGAACGTATACATTTCTCGAAGCACATTCCACATTCTATTTCGGAATTCTGAGATTAAGAAATAGTATATTGTGTTACGCTACTCGGTGGGTTTCCTATCACCACTACGTAGCGCGTCCTCAGGTTGCGGATAGAGGAACGGCCCGTAAGGCTGAACAGCCCCCAAGGTTAACTGCGAATACAAGAATAAGCAGTCGCGGACAGCCGATAGGAGCCAGTCGTGGGTGTGGTGAATCTAGCACTGGTAAAAAATAGGTACACGACAACCATGGCTTGGGGGGACCCACCCATTCGCGTTCATACACAATGGGTGGGTTCTGGCAAGCCAAGGTGCCGCGTGTACCCACCTAGAAACTATACCCGAACCAAAACTAAAAATCTTGTAAGGGAAAAATCCTGCTGCCCATTGGACACTGCAGCGATGACACTGCCCGCAAGGGATGTGTGGAATGATTCGCCTGCATAGGGCCAAAGGGGTATTGATGCCAGTAGGCACGCTGCCTTGCAGGGGGACGTTAGGGTACGAGGATGAAACTGTAATGTGTCTGACGACAAGTTGACATGGTCCTTGTCAGAGTCGGAAAGCTCCCATACTTAGACCTAGGGAGGTATGGGGGTTATCACTCCTGGGGCAGTGGACTCACCTACGATCGGAATAGGATCCTAACGTGCGGATTATCTTGAAACTACCATGGCTAACTTGCAAAAACAAAAAACTACAGTTAAAGATCTAAGGGTGGGAACTCTAAACGCGCGTAGTCTAAAAACTGGCCGATTTAGCGAACTTATTAAGATAGCAATTGAATACAAAACTGACGTAATAGCACTTCAAGAAACCTGCTGGTCGGGCGATTTCGCGTCAATTTCTAGGGACAACTATACTTTCTACTGGGGAGGAGCTAAGGGGCAAAGACTGGGGACTGGTTTTCTTATTAATAAAAGAATTTCGCAAGCACTTATCGACATGCAATTCATTAACGACCGGTTATCATACATTGTACTAAAGGGTAATTTCAGCAAACACGTATTAATCAATGTGCACTGCCCCACCGAGGACAAAGACGAAGACACTAAAGATCTTTTTTATGAAACAATCGAGCAGGTTTTTGACAAGTTCTCAACGTTTGACGCAAAAATAGTATTGGGGGATTTCAACGCGAAAATTGGAAAAGAACCAATGTATAGGCCTACAATAGGATCAGAAAGTTTGCATGACGTCAGTAATGATAATGGAACCAGAGTAATAAACTTTGCAGCTTCAAAGAACCTCGTTGTCAAAAGCACATATTTCAAGCATAAAAATATACATAAGGCCACCTGGACATCACCAGATGGTAATACTCACAATCAGATTGATCACGTCCTAATAGACAGAAGACGTCATACAAACATTCTCGATATAAGATCGTATAGGGGAGCTGATTTAAATTCAGACCATTTTCTCGTGATAGTAAAACTAAGATCTAGGCTAGCGTTAAGTAAGAAAACAAGCCGCACAGAGCCAACAGTTCGTTTCAATATAGATAAGTTCAAAACAGCAACAGAAACATTAAATTACCAAGTTGAGATTTCTAATAGTTTCGACGCTCTCCAAGAACAGAGAGACGATAACAGTAATCACGAGGAGGACCCGGAAACCCTGTGGAGCAATACGAAAAAGGCGATAAAGGCAGCCGCGAAACTTACGATAGGTTTTAAGAAAGTAACCAAAAGCAAACCATGGTTTGACGAAGAGTGCAAACTCTGGTTTGAGAAACGTCGGAAGGCCAGACTAAGTAGTTTACAAAATAAGTGCGATCAAACACATAAGAAATATCTCGAGATTAGCAAAAGTACAAATAGGCTCTATAGATCCAAGAAAAGGGAGTGGGAAAAGAATAAAATACTAGCAATAGAAGCGCATAATAAACAAAATAACCCGCGTGAGATGTACAGGGGAATCAATTTTATAAGGAAAGGCTTTCAAAGTAGAACGGAAGTAATGAGGGACGAAAATGGCAATCTAGTAGCCGATGCGACAGAGAGACTGAATTTATGGAAAGATTATTTCGATAAACTATTAAATGTACGCGAAGCCCCCGTTGAAGGTAATCTCGGCGAAATCCACACTGCTGATCTATTAATTAACGATCCTACTGATATAGAAATAGAAATGGCCATAAAGAAGTTGAAAAATAACAAAGCCGCGGGCATCGATGACCTACCGTCAGAACTGATAAAAAATGGAGGCCCTTGCCTCACAAGGCAAATTTGTAAATTGATACGCGCAGTTTGGAAAACAGAACGCATGCCGGAAGAATGGAATACCTCTATCATTATTCCCATCTTTAAAAAAGGCGATAAAACTAACTGTAACAACTATCGGGGAATTTCACTTGTGCCTTCGTGCTACAAGATCCTGTCTAATGTTATCCTAAGTAGACTAACTCCTTTTGCCGAGGAAATCATTGGGGATTACCAGTGTGGATTCCGCCGAAACCGATCTACAAGCGATCAAATGTTTACAATTAGACAACTGTTAGAAAAGAAATGGGAATTTAATGAAGCAGTACATCAGCTATTTATCGATTTTAAAAAAGCTTACGACTCTATTATACGCGCGCGAATGTACTGGATCCTAGAGTTCTTGGGTGTGCCAAGAAAATTGGTTAGACTTATCGAAATTTGCTTAAGCGGCAGTAAGGGTAGAATACGCGTAAACGGTAGTTTATCTGAAGAGTTTTCGATCCGCGATGGCCTGAAACAGGGCGATGCACTTTCGTGCGTCCTTTTTAACTTAGTTTTAGAATACGTGGTTAGGCAAGTGCAGGCGAATCCGACCGGTGCTACCCTCAATGGGGTAATACAAATTCTTGGATATGCGGATGATCTCGACGTACTAGGGGATGATAAAGAAACGGTAGCTAAAAATGCAGAAATCTTGATCGCAAAAGCCAAAGAGATTGGCTTGGAAGTTAGCGAATCGAAGACAAAATATATGACCGTCGTCAGGTCCGGAGAAAGTAATCAAGACGGGGATCTAATGGCCGGAAATATGAAATTCGAAAGGGTTAACGAGTTTAAATACCTCGGGTCTATTATAACTAGCGAAAATAAGATTAAAACGGAAATCAATGCGCGGCTACACGCTGGCAATGGGTGCTATTATGCAGCAAACACGCTACTAAAATCGCGATCGCTATCTAGAAACATCAAAGTAAGAATTTACAAAACGATAATAATGCCGGTCGTCATGTACGGGTGTGAAACGTGGGCGCTGACGAAAGGAGAAGAGAATAGGTTTAGAGTTTTCGAGAATAAAGTACTTAGAAAAATCTATGGTCCAAAAAGGGACGAAGAGACCGGCGAGTGGAGAAAACTGCATAATGATGAGCTGCACGCTCTCTACGGGTCAGCAAATATTAATAGAGTAATGAAAGCGCGTAAATTAAGATGGGCGGGGCATGTAGCAAGAATGGGCAATGAAAGAACAGTGGCGCAATTTTTAAGAGGGAGACCGACTGGTAAGAGACCCCTAGGCAGACCGAGAAACAGATGGGAGAAAAATGTAAGGGATGATCTAAAAGAACTAGGACATGATTACTTAAATTGGATGGAGAATGCACAAGACAGAGATGTGTGGCGGTCTCGGGTAGATGAGGCAATGAACTTTCGAGTTCGAACTGCTAATCTATAATAATATTGTGTTACGACTCAGCAAACCGCGTCTTTGACGTCCGAGGCCGATGTTAGCTGTACGAGGCGTACATGCGCGCGCCGAAGGCGCGCGCATAGCCGAGTACTGCAAACAGCGAGCGAGGTCGTCAAAGATTTGCTGCGGAGTGACACACGATATTTTATGCAAAACCGATATAGTTTTAGTATGCGAGAGGGTATTGAGTGTGAAGTTTCAATGGGGGTGGGGGCGA
>CAKNYM010044027.1:0-30952 GCA_932195095.1 Andricus curvator
TGCAATAAAAATATGAATTTTCGATTTTTCAAGAAAATTCAAAAAGTCTTTATGATAATCTTGTAGGACGTGCGAAAAGAAACACTTTTCCTATCTTGACTTTTTTTCGTATCGTGCGTTGTTTGGCCGAAAATGTTACTTTTCTTTTTTTGGGGGGGATTTGGAAAATGCTGTAACTCGGACAATTTTCTTTTTATCAAAGAAAGTCGTGAGGATAAATTGTTTGAATTTTCAAGTACTACAAGCAGCCTCACATATAATTTTAAAGTTTAGAAAAAAATGGTCTAAAAAATTTTCAAAATGCTCTAACTTGTTGAATTTTCATCCAAAATGGCTGGTTAACGAACTCGATCTTTTTTTTTTGCCCCCTGAAACTGTGTGCCAAAGCACAATCCAATCCGATTAGTCTTTCAAAAGTTATCCGATATACAGACGACAACAACGACAGACAGACAGACACCGACGTAAAAACTATTTTTTCTGACTCAGGGGGCCGCAAAACGTCGATATTTTATGGAATCCGCGAAAGTCATTTTTCACATAAAACCAATACTT
This sequence comes from Andricus curvator, assembly GCA_932195095.1. NCBI lineage: Eukaryota > Metazoa > Arthropoda > Insecta > Hymenoptera > Cynipidae > Andricus > Andricus curvator. The sequence continues at coordinate 556 of CAKNYM010044027.1, forward strand.
TCTCATTATGATGAGAATGTAAAAAAGATAAAAAATCATTGTATACATCAACCAATTTCCGCATAGAACCAGACTTAAAACCAGACACAAACACCGTATTAGTATCCGGATAGGATCCGATTAAACCCGTATAGGGCTTTACTGGACACCAAAAATATTTCGTATACAACCGAATAAAAAACCAGATAGAAAAAAGTGTATACACCGACCAAGTTACGCATAGAGCCAGATTTAAAACCAGACACAAATACCGTATAACTATCCGGATAGAATCAGATAAAAACCATGTAGGGTTTTACTGGACACCGACAATATTTCTCATATAGCCGGATCAAAACCCAGATAGATAAAATTGTATACACCGACCAAGTTCCGCATAGAACCATATTTAAAACCAGACACAAATACCGTATAAAATCCGGATAGATGCGAAGAAATTCCGAATCCTATCCGTCTCTATCGGATCTTTTCTGTCATTTTAAGCAGGGATCGAGCCAGTGTAACAGTATCTCGAAGCATCGGTAGCTCCCTGGTAGAGCGCTAGGTTGCGGGTTCAATTCTCGCAATTCGTATTTTTTTTCTTATTTATCAAAATGCTTAGTTATTCCATTTTTTGAATACCATTTCATGAAATTATACTATTTAATGTTTAGTTCTTCATAATTCTCTCTTGCGTATGTTATGTTGAAAACGCAGCGTCCGCAATATCTATATGATAAATTTGTCGAAGGAGTCACTGTCACCAACAGGGATGTCAAACAGCCAGAAAGGTTCAGAGGTCCACAGAGCAGAACCGTAACTTTTCAGAAGTCATTCATGATATCGGTGACGGCTTTGTCCAACAGCTTGCCTGAGAACATAGTTGAAGCAGAGACTCTCTACCGCTTCAAAGGCAGATTATTTAAATATTTGAAGGAGATGAAGATAAGAAATAGTTTGGATAATGTAATAAGTATGTTATGAATGTAAGTGAAGATTTTTATTGCTAGAGCGAATAGGTTAAAAAACTTGTGAAACGCAGGATGAAGTATGGAATTATGTGAGTGTAGATATGTATGTTTTATTTCTGTGTCCTTAAGGGTAAAACCCAGGGCAAATGAATGCAAATCTGGCCGCTCTTATTCAAGCTAGCTTATTCTACGCGCGTTTACTTTACATCTGCAGGTGTAACCAGACCCACTAATCATTAGAAATTGTTATCTCTTATGCATAAAATCTTAAATTTTAAAACTTTAAAGTAAATGTATATGTTACAGGCAAATTATATAATCCGGCAATATATATAATCCCTAGGCATTATATATAATTTCCAACAGGGGTCAGGCAAAGTATATTATTATTATTATTATACCATTAAGCCATTTCCCTTTCGGGGTAGGCGTGACTTGCTCGGTTGGAAAATAGTAGTGTGTATGATAGGTATATAGGTATAAGGTAGATAGGTATATAGGTGTTAGGTATAGATATTTTAGATTGATCTGGAATTCTCGTGTTATTTATTCAAATGACACGTCCATTCCGGAACACTGATCCGACCCAGGTTGCTGATCAATCTCTCTAGCGATCACCCCAGGTGAAGAGCCTCATAAAATTGTTATGTGTGGTTCCCCACTTGGGCCCATTTAGTATCCAAGGTCTTTGTTTCAGGCGTCACTCACTCTATTGTCACTCTGTTTACAAACTATTTGTCGCCACACTTTTCTGTCCTGGCATACTACTCTAGCTTCCTTCACGTCCATGCATTTTTTAATGCAAGCTGTCGTGCTTCTATGGCTTCTTTTGAACCAAATTCTTTGAGGATTATCTCGTTTCGGACTTTGTCCATCAGTGTTTTTCCGCATATTGTGCGAAGAGGTTTCATGCCAATCGCGTTAATTTTACTCCTGTCCTTCTCTTGACAGCTCCATGTCTCGCTACCGTATAGTACAGTCGGTACGAATATAGAATTATGTATGGCCATTTTAGCTTTTTTTGATATGTTTTTATTTCTGAGAATGGACCCTGCTCTACCGATAACTTGCTTACCCTTATTTATGCGCCTATCTAACTCCTCATCTATTTTTCCGTCGCTAGTGAATAGGCTGCCCAGATATACGTACTTGTCAACTTGTTCTAATCTCTCATCATTTAGGAGAATGTTGCACATTGTTTTCTCAGTTTTTCCTTCGAACACCATGATTTTTGTTTTATTTACGTTAATTTTAAGGCCCATGTTCTTCATGCTTGTATTAAGTTTATTCAACATTCTTTGCAAGTCCTCGATTGATTCTGCCATAACAATCTTGTCATCTGCGAAATATAACCCACGTACCTTGACTGTTTCGAGATCGACACCGTCTTCGTCGAAGAGGGCAGTTCTTAGACACTTATCCATGAATATGATAAATAGCCACGAGGACATAACGCATCCTTGTTTTACGCCTTGCATAATATCGAACCAGTCACTCTGTTTCCCATTTACTCTTACACTCGCTTTACTACCTGTATATATTGATTTTATTGCTTGTAGGAGCCATCCATTGACTCCGTACTCTTTAAGGACTTCCCAAAGTTTACTTCTATTTACCTTGTCAAATGCTTTTTCTAGGTCAACAAATGCACAGAAAACTTTCTTTCCCACTCTTAAGCTTTTTTCTGTGATTTGTCTTAAACTAAATATCTGATCTGTATATGATCTTCCTGGCATATATCCACTTTGGACTTCCCATATCTTTTCTTCTGTAATTTTCATTACACTACGAATGAGTATTTTTGAGTATATTTTACTTACGGTACTTAGTAAGCTGATACCTCTGTAATTACTGCAGTTGGTTTTATCTCCCTTTCTTTTTTATATTGGTACGATAATCGCTTTTCTCCAATCGTCTGGGACTTCTCCCATCTCGATACATAAATTTATCAATTCGCACAACCCGTGAGGTATGTACTCGCCACCGTATTTAAGCATTTCAGCGCTAATACTGTCTACGCCAGCAGCCTTACCGTTTTTCAAGTTCTTAATTATATCTCTAACCTCAGTGACACAGACTTTTTCAATTGGGTTTTCTAATACAGCATGTTCTATGTTGCAGTTCTGTTGCCCTATATCTTCACCTCCTAATAGTTCTTTAAAAGAGTCTTTTAAAGCGTCTACTATCCCGTCTCTATCATATAGCATTTCACCTTGCTGTTTCTCATGCTGACAAACTCTGTACTTTTACTTTCTTTTATCAGTTTTAATAATAGTTTCATAATTCCTTCAAAGCTGTTTTGTATTTTCCTCTCTTCTTCTGTTCTGTTCTCATCGCTAAGACCTGTGATGTTTAATGTTCTCTTGTGCGCTTTTTTCTTTTCTTGCTGGGCTGCTTTAATTTCATCATTCCACCACGCATCACCAGACTTTCTTCCTACCACTGCCGTGCCACACTTCAATTGCAGTTTTAACAATGATATCCCGTAACAAAGTCCACGCGCCCTCTATATCTTTATTGCTTATAAGCGCTTCCCAAGTTGCCCTATCTATGCGCTCGCTTAACTTATTTTGAAACTCTATTCGCACTTCCGGTTTCTGTAAATTTTTAATCTTCATTCGCGTTTGTTTCGTTTTTTTTATTCTCTTTCTTCTCCATCTTCTGATTCCTACCTTCATTCTAACCCACAGCAATCTGGGCTATACATATCCTTGATCTTTGAGTGGCTGTCTTGCTTTTTCATTCATAATTAAACCGACCCCTTGACTACGATTTGATTCACTACCTACTCCTGACCATATTTCAAAACCGCCTTTCAACACCCCATTTTCTATGTTTCTACTTTCGCAACCCTTTTCCTTCGTCTCAGGTACACATAAAATATCTAGTTTCCTTGCATGCATAGTTTCTCGTAGTTCTCTTACTTTAAGATCATTCACTCCCCTAGCATTCCAAACACGCAGTCTCCATTCATCGCCTGAAACTCGAACTTTACGTTTACCGTGCGTATGCATTTCGTCAATCAAAGTTTCAGTCCATTCCGAGGCTACTTCATTGTTTGTATTATTCATGTTTAGATTGTACACCCAACTATCACCTTTATGCGCGAAATTTGTTTTGCGAGTCGAAATCATGTCCGAATTAAGCAGTGATTTATCGTATGGTGGAGAGTCTAGTAGTAACGTCAGTCCCACCAAAACTTCTGTTACTGGAGTGGGGGGGGGGAGAGGTGAGGACAGAGAAAGGAAACCGAGAGTCTCAATCGGTTGGTGATTTATGCTGAGAAGGTGACCAGCCTTCAGCAGCGTTGTATTAGATAGGAGTTAATATGTGCTGATCTGCCGAATAGTTATAATAATTGAACTGCAGTATTATAATTTTTAATCCCTGGCAATTCGCAAAAAGCTTTAACATGTGAGGATTTCTTGAAAATTTTTGAAATTCCTTCGAAACCATCGAAATCAATTGAAAATTCCTACGAAAAGAGAGCGGAAAAAATCTTAAAATATTTGAAAATGTTTGAAATGTCCTGAAGCATTATAATTTTCTTCAATAAGCTCTTTAAATTCGACAAAAGAGTTATATATAAATATATATAGTTATAATATATATATATATATATATATATATATATATATATAATACAAAGTTATATATAGTTATAAAATAGTTATATTAATAGAACTGCAATATTATAATTTTTTTTGGGAGAGTTTAAAAATGCATTTAGGAATCTTTGAAAATAACGCGTGAAGGGAGACGTCATCAGTTTAATTTTCGAGTTTTCAAACACCTCAAATTATCTTTAAAGATTACCCCCCCCCCCAATCCTATCATTAAATGAAGAAATATTTTACTTCAGCAGAAATTAATATAAATTGGTATAAAATAGAGAAAAACTCATCTTTTTAAAACAGGCTGCAGGCTCTTCCATTTTTTGTCAATTTCCAAATTACACTTTGGTTACGCGGTTATAAAATCTTTTATGAATATGTTTATATACAGAAAAAAAGTTTATAGAAAAATAATCAAACTGTAAAATTTTATATTTGGTTCTTTCCCTATTTTCGAATAGTCGACTGACTTCTTGAGGCACTGGGGTCAGACTGATTTTTTTTTTGTTTTCGCAAAAAATGGATTCAGGCCAAACGGCGAAGCCGTTTTGTCTGATTTTTTGTATAAATAATTTAAAGGGTATAGAGACTGGGGGTGCATGTCGCTTTTTTTGAAAAAAAAAAATATTTTTCATGTAACAATTAAAAGAACAAAAATTTATTTTTGTGGTACAGTGTTTTACTGGTCCGCGAAGCAGGGAGCAGGTAAAGCAGTTATCGTGCTCGGAATTTCTTTTGCGCGAACCTAGCGGGAAAAGGAAAAACGACGATCCTTTATGACTCAAGTCTCTCTCTCTCTCTCTCTCTCTCTCTCTCTCTCACCCATCCCAATTCTGCAGAAGCCTGCAGAAGTCTTTGAATTTCATCAAAACATCCCGAATTCCTCCAAAATCTCCAGGACTCACGCCAAACCACTGTAAACTCCCTCAAGTCTTTCGAATTCTGCAGAACTCTCTCGACTTCTCAGACCCCACATGCCATCCTTTGAATTCCCTCAAAGATTCCAAAGAATTCCCTTGAAACATTTAGGACATTACTTGATTCACTTTTCATTTTCTAAATTATTCACAAAACATGAAATTCCCTTCAACCATTACCAAATTCTGCAACCCCTGCCGACGGGTGAACCACTACTGGACCAGGATGCACACGCTCCTTTTTTGAACCCTCCAGAACCCTGCACAACTCTTTGAATTGACTAGAAAACACCCGAATCCCCTAAAATCCCCTTGAATTCTCCTGAAAAATGTAAGGCATAACCCGATTCATACTTAATTCCATGAATTCTTCTGAACAAATTGAACTCCCCTCAACCACTTCCAAACCCATCAACCTTGGCTGGTGGTAAATTACATATATTATATATTATTATTAATGGATACTGATACTAGCACATTAATTATTATATTTTTTAAAAACTTTTTCTCGTGTGAACCCGGTTTTTCGTCATAGCCACGGACTAAGTCAAGTGACTGATGAGATGAGGATGTTATAAGTTATTTTAATACGATGTTTGAAATCATTTGCGATGATGTAGTTACAAAATTAGGAGCATGGTGTAGTTTGCAGTTTTTCTTTGCCGCTGTTATCCTTACACAGCGGCCGTGAGTGTTGGAGGTGACAACAGTCGCATCTGGATGCTTTCTTAGAGCTACCATGTATCACGCCATAGGTTCTTAGTCACTGGCTTCCTGATGGTCTAGGAAGTTTCTTACAATGCGACAGGTGTTTAATAAAACCGCCTTCTGAACTGCCGCCAGTACCCTACCGACTCCTAAATGTTCAAAATGTTCACTGCATCTTGCGTGCACACTGCCTGTAGCCGAAATCACAATAGGATGAATAGATGCATGCTTTACATTCCTCCATATTGCCTTTACTTCATGCCTTAGCTTACTATACTTATGGATCTTGGTTGTATAGGTTGCCTGCAAATTTCGGTTAAGCGGACAAGCAATGTAGATGATGTAGGCTCTTCCACCTATTTTTTCTCGCATCACGATGTCAGGTCGATTGGCTCGGATGTAATGATCCGTGTGGATGATCACATCCCAATATAAGATGTAATCTTCATTTTCTTTTTTTTGTTTTCATTTTTTCATTTTTCATTTTTTTTATATGAGAAGTTGTAGGCTCCGGAAGCTACGATCATGGTTCTTTAAAGCAACCAATCCCGACGCAACTGGAACGTGTACGCCATCCGCTTCTGCTCCTTCTGGCCTAGAAGGTAAGCAAGAGCGGGAAATTTACGCGAGATAACATCGGGCAACACTGTTCCTTGGAGTCAGGTCTCTAGCCGCGGATGATCTTACGCGGCAGACGGGACAGTTGGAGATGAAGTTTCACCTCTGGATACTTTTTTAGAGCTACCAATCTTTGTAGAATGTTATGAGGAACAGTGTTGACGGACCAAATGAAGTGATCCCAGAAGAACAGCCTTTTGCATCCGCTTCGCGATGGAATGAGCCTGACGCTGGCAAGCCGGAATCTTGTTGAGTTGGCTAATAAATGAAGCTTTCATACCTCCAAGACAGCCGACTATGAGAACTACAAGATGGACTTTGAAGCCTTGGTAGAGCCTGCTCAGTTCGAAAAGAAGTGCTTGATATTTCGCCCGGTTTTCTCCCTCCTTTGCCGTGATATTACCATCGGCTGGTGCCGAGAATTCAATCACGTAAATGATCTTGTTCTTCAGATCTTGGAGGACAATATCAGGCTTCGTAGCACTGATACGTTGAGTGGTGGAGAATGAGAAATTCCAGTAGATCTTACACGGATCATTCTCCACAACGGACTCGAGTTCCCCCTGGGCGTATGGCAAGACGGGCAATAGATCAACACCATATAAGTGCCTCAGATGGTAATATAACACTTTTAGAGCCGCATTGTGTCTCTCTATGTACCCGTATCGTGCATATTTTGAACATCCACTGAGAACATGTCCAAGTGTTTCTGGCTCTTGCTTGCACGCTCGGCAGTTGGTATCGCCTACAGGTATATTCATTATGCGCTCGCGGTAAACTAAGGTGTCTATAACGCCATCTTGACAGGCAAAAAGAAATCCCTCAGTCTCCGATTTTAATCCAGCAGACTTGAGAAACATGTTGGACAGACCCATTGAGAGCTCTTCTCTACGTATAATGCCGTAGAATTTACCATGAAGAGGCTTGTCAGCATGTTCTCTTAGTAGAAGCGTATGTTCTGCTCACTGTACACGACTTTTGAGCACCAAAGGTGTTAGTGATGCTAGGCCATGTGTAGTGTCGCTGGAATCAAATGGGAGGCCAAGCTTCTCTGCGGACCTATCTGCGGCACGATTTAGAAACGCCGCAGCATTGACGACTTCATGTTGATGTACGAGTCGCATAAGAGAATCTGTGCTATTTAGAACTGAGCAGGCTGTAGCCAGAACCGTTCTGCGATGAAGACACTCTAAGCTCAGCAAGCCTCTACCGCCTTTATCTCGAGGGAGGTATATTCGAGGTACGGAAGATCTAGGATGATGACTGCGATGGATTGTCTTCATCTTGCGTGTGCTTCGGTCAAAATGCTTCAACTCATCGACGTTCCATTTTACTGCACCAAACGTGTAGAGCAGTATAGGAACGGCCAGCATATTGGTCGCCTGGATCTTATTCTTTCCAGATAATTCGGAAGCCCAAATTTTTCTGAGAATTTGGCGATACCTTTTTCCAAGGGCCGTTTTTTAACGCGCGCACATCATGGGTCTCCGCTTGCGGTATTCCAAGATATGTATATGTTTCTCCAATACCAAGATGTTGAATGGTATTTCCGCCTATGAGTTGAACATCCTGATCGTGACGCGATGATGTAGTTTCTAATCTTCCTTGGTGTAGTTGGACGCAGGCACACTTGTCCAGTCCGAAGCTCATGCCAATCGCTTTAGAGTACATATTTACCGCCTCCACAAGGATGTTAAGGTCCTCTTTCGAGGAAGCAAAGAGTTTAAGGTCGTCCATGTATAAAAGGTGGTTGACCTTATATTCTCTTTTGTTCGGCGGGCCACATAGGTATCCAGAGCTTTTGCCTCGGAGCACAATAGATAGAGGCAAGAGGGAGATGCAGAAAAGTATTGGACTTAGAGAGTCTCCTTGGAAGACCCCCTCTTATATGTTATATAGCTTGTAGTCACTTTTCTTTTGTCAGATGTTATGAAAAATCTTGTCCGCCACAAGAGCATAAGCTCTTTTATGCATCTCACTATTTTTGGATGCACCTACATGCACTCAATGAGCTTAATAAGTAGCTCATGGTTCGTGTTATCGAATGCCTTACGGTAGTCAATCCAAGCCATGGACAGATTGCGTCGATACCTGATCGAGTCCTGGGTAATGGGAGCGTTCACATATGATGTCACGCACCGAGGGGCAGGGGGGGGTTCTTGTCATGCGTGACAAATCGTGACATACGGGGGGGACGAGTCATTCTGCGCGTGATGTCACGGATGGTTTCCTATTTTTTATTCGCATACTGAAAAATATTTAATTCATATATCTTCTAACTGACGGTAAAAATTAAATATAAATTAAACATTTTGAACTATGACATTTTCCCGCGCAACCGGCAGCAGCGCCTCTATATACATCCGTTTTCGTGTAATGTTCGTGGTGGGCAGTGATGCAGTGATGGTAGTCGTATTGATCGATCGATTCTACGAATCTGTTTCGTATTTCTATGTAAATTAATATATTTGATTATTAGTAGCGAACAAGGTAAGCTACATTAAAAATGAATTAAAAATTGTGCTTTGCAAAATTTTTTATTCATTTTTAATATAAAGGGCTACTTTATTCAAATAGAAAACAAAATTAGAAAAATGTTCATCTCATAACCTCAAACAACATACATAACATAACACATAAAGTGTAGACAAGGTTTTCCTAATTTTTATTTTGAAATTCAATTTTATATTTAAATATTGTTTTCTGAATCTGGTTAACTTTTTTGGCTTCAATTCAGTTTGAGCTAATTCATATATCTTTAATATTTTAAAAATAGGGTGACCAGACGTCCCGGTTTTTGGGTGTTTTGAGAAGCGTCCCGGTTTGTAGTAAAATGTCCCGGTTTTTGTCGAAATACCGAACTTGAAGAAAAAACATTTTCTCAAAGTTCCTTTTTTGCGAAAAATAACAATTTTCCTTTATTTACGACATACCCTGGTGGAAAAATTTTTACAAAAAAGTACAGAAAACTAAAACTATTTTTACAGGAATCTATAAATAAATACAATAAATTACAACCAAAATTACCGGAAAGTACAACTTTTTTCTATTATTGAGACGAATTTTGTACTTTTTTTGTATTTTCATGCACATTGTTTTATTTTGTTGTAGTTTTCATTTTCTACAGAAATTTACAAAAAATTACAACTACGAGAATCTACAGGAATTTACATGTTTTGCAGCCAAAAAGTTGTTCTTTTTCGACCTAGGATGACAAATATTTAGAATATTGCAATGAGATAATTTTGTGAAATACATACTTCTGAATTTTAATCTTTCAAAATTAAAGCTTAAAAAAATGTTAATTCAAACGCTCAATAACTTACGCGTATCAAATGGAAACTTTTAATACTTTTTGACTGAAAATTTTTTAATTAAAAGCCTTTACACTGCAAAATTTTACCTTTTATACTTTTAATTTATAAAATTTTAAAATTATTTGGTTTTAAACCATTTCAAGCTAGAAACATCCCTAGGAATCTAATAATATTATTATCTTGGAACTCGAATTTTTGCTACAACTTTTTAAAAATCCTGCAAAATTAAAAAAAACTACCTTGAAATCATCCAGATTCTTTTTTGACAATTTTGGAAATCTTATTAAATATTCTTTTTACATTAATTTTTCAAACAAAAAAATTATTGTTAGTATTTTTAGGAATTTCAATACACATTTTTTATTCATTTAAAAACTTTTAAATTGCTTAAAAAGCTTATAAATTTTGTTTTCAAAATCTTCAAAAATCTACATTGTGTATTAAATTGTTTGAAATCTTTTCATGTTTTTAATTATTTTGGAATCTTTTCAAAACTTCTAAATATATTTTAAACTTGCTCGATTATTTTTCAAATCAATAATTGTTCAATTGTCATTTATTAATGAAAAAAGTTTTTTATTTTTCAAAATGTTTTCCAGTTTTAAATTAAGTTTGGATTTTCTCAAAGCTTGTAAATATCTCTTAAGATAACTCAAATTTTTTCTAAATTGATAATTGTTTAATTGTTATTAATGCATTCAAATTCATTAATTTCACTTACATTTATTCAAAATTTGTTAAATAGAACAATTAAAATTTTAGCGTTCAAAGTTTAAATTTAACACTCTGAAATATTAACGATTCGAGGCTTTACATTTTAAATAGTTCAGTTTAAAATTGTTTAGTTTTTAATATTTCATTTATAATTGCTCATTTTAAATAAAAAAGTGAGCTATTACTAAATATTAAAAAAAAAACATCCTTAATTTAAAAATTTTAAATTAAATGGTTAAAAATGTAATATTTTAGATTGAAACAATATTTGAATAGGAGTTAGAATTGAATATATATATATACCATTAAACCATTTCCCTTTCAGGGTAGGCGTGACACTACCCGATTCGGGTAGTGTTTCTAGGTTTTTCTTGTAGTTATAAATAACTACAAGTGTGGGCTCACCACACCCACGATGTGCCAACAGCACTCATGTCAGTAATTCTTGAATGGTCACCCATCCAAGTACTAACCGCGTCCAACGCTGCTTAACTTCAGTGATCTGACGAGAACTGGGTTTTTCAGCGTGGTATGGCCGTTGGCCAATAAGAGCGTTTAATTCTGAATCTATTAATTTGAAATTATTTTTAAATTAAGAATAGTTTCTAAAGTTTCAATCGAACATTTACATTTGTTTAACTACTGAGGCTTTCAAATTGAAAAATTTCTATTTTTAACGTTAAAGTCTGTAACTTGCTTAATTTTGAACAGATTCAGAATCGTCCTGTAAAATCAATTATTATTATCTTCAAAAATCTACATTGTATATTAAATGGTTTGAAATCTTTTCACGTTTTAAATTATTTTGGAATCCTTTTAAAACTTCTAAATATATTTTAAACTTGCTCGATTATTTTTCAAATAAATAATTGTTCAATTGTCATTTATTAATCAAAAATGTTTTAAATCTTTTTAAATATTCTCTTAACATTAATTTTTCAAAGTAAAAAACTCATTTTAAATTTTCCCAGCAAACTTAAAATTTTTATTTTATTTTTTTAAACCCTTTAAAGATCTTTGGAAAGCTTCAAAATTTTATTTCGAAACCTTCAGAAATATAAATTTAGTTTTTTATTTTTCAAAATATTTTGCAGTTTTAAATTAAGTTTGGATTTTCTCAAAGCTTGTAAATATCTCTTAAACTAACTCAAATTTTTTCTAAATTGATAATTGTTCAATTGTTATTTATGCATCAAAATTCAATAATTTCACTTACATTTATTCAAAATTTGTTAAATAGAACAATTAAAATTTTAGCGTTCAAAGTTTAAATTTAACACTCTGAAATATTATCGATTCAAGGCTCTCTATTTTAAATATTTCATATTAAAATGGTTTAATTTTTAATATTTTATTTATAATTTCTCATTTGGAATAAAAAAGTAAAATATTACTAAATATTAAAAAAAATGTCATCCTTATTTTAAAAATTTCAAATTAAATGCTTAAAAATGTAATATTTTAGATTGTAACAATATTGGAACAGTATTTGGAATTGAATAAGAGCGTTTAATGATAAATCTATTAATTTGAAATTGTTTTAAAATTAAGAATACTTCTAAAGTTTCAATCGAACGTTTACATTTGTTTATCTACTGAGGATCTCAAATTGAAAAATTTCTATTTTTAACGTTAGAATCTGTAACTTGCTTAATTTTGAACATATTCAGAATCGTCCTGTAAAATCAATTATTGTTCAATTTTCAATAATCGAACTACAACTCAATGTGATTTATTATAATAGCAAAAACTCTTGGTAAAAGTGTATTATTTTTTTAAATTGTTGTTTCTTGTAGAAACTTATACATTACATATTTTACCAAAATTGACAGTAAAGTACAATTCGAAACGTTGATACGGATTCTAGAAGTATTGTTTGTAAAAATTTATATTTTTTTGTAATTTTCTACAATAATTTACGTAAAATTAAAAGTGTTTTTATGACGTCAAACACCCAAATTAAAGAAATGTGAAATCCTGTGGTTTTCTTGTAGATAGACCTTGTAGATTTGTACAACAAAGTAAAAAAAAATATTAATAAAAAGTTATACAAATTTTCGAATTGTAGAAACTTATACTTTATTGTGAATTTGTTTACTTTTCTACAAGAAAATACAAGAAAAAAAATAGCTATTTGTATTTAACTGTATTTTACTGTTATATTTTGTACATTTTTTTACAAAAAAGTACAAATTTTAACAAAAAATTACAGTTGTAGAAATGTTGTAATTTATTTTAAAAATTTGTCCACCAGGTTAGTTAGTAGTTACCGCCTCCAAATTACTGTTCAGAATTCACGACCGTAGGACTTGTATACTGATGTTTTTCATAAATATAAAAAATCAATTGTTTGATAAGAAATTTTGAAATAAAATTTTTTTCCTGTTGAAAATTTTTTCGGATTTTTTTTTCTTTTTGCGATTTATGAGGGGAGGGGGGCGGAAAATATGCGTCCCGGTTTGGTGAAACAGAAATCTGGTCAACCTATTAAAAAGAACATTTCTGTTTTTATTCTACATTACTAAATAGATTTTAGAATGCATTTTTGGGCTTTTCTGTGAAATCAATAAAATCTGGATTCGGTTCTTTTTCACTAACATCCTTCGATTACTGATATCAATCAGTTTAAATTATAACTGGATGAACTATAGTGACCGAATTTTTGTCTTGCAATCATTATTCTTATGTTTCAACACCAAGTAAGCAAAATGTTTGAATTCAGAAACATTTTTTACAGTTTTTCGAAAATGAAAGTCACGAGAGGAGAACTTTACCAGCTTCTATATGCTGCGTATCGTAAAGCTTATCCTGAGAAAAGTGGAAAAACTACGCAAAATGCAGTTAACATTTTGTGGGCGGAATTAAAAGAAAAAGAAAAGCATGCAAATTCTGCAGATTTATCTACACTTGTTGAAAAGAAAATTTTATCTCTAAAGCGTTTGGGCACATCTAAAAAGACTAATTCATCTTTATTAAAATATTTTACGATAAAAAATACTAACGAAGAGACCAATGGAGCTGAGCAAAATATGAATAGATCCGCAATCACAAGTGTCAAGTCGATTATTCCTAGTGCGAATATTGTAGCTACAGGTGACGATGAAAATGGAGAGGACCTGCACAAAATTGAAGAGAAAAATTCTAATTCTATGAATAAGAAGATGCCAAAGAAGCCTGCGCAGGAACTGATAAGAAAAAAGATTAGCATTTTGGAAAAAAAGATTGTGGATATCACTCAAGCTAGAGATGCTGGATTAGATACTGATGCCGATGCTAAAAACCTAAAAAAGTTGAAAGCCTCGTTGCTTTTAGAAAAAAAGGCCTTAAAAATCAAGAAACAAGACTCTATCCGTCAGAAGAAACGCAGAGAGGCTAAAAAGCTTTTTATTTTAGGTGTTTGCGAGGATCATCCTGAATATGCAAAAAAATTCAAAATTCGACAGAAATCAGGAAAACCTCGATTGGAAGAAGATCAAGAAAATTTATTAAAAACCATCTCGGATTTAGCTATCTTTGGTGGAGCTGTTGATGATCGAAGGATGACAGAGCTCATTCGAAGTTGTAAAACTTTAGACGAACTTACGGATGAATTGAAAAAACTTGGTTTTCAAATTAGCCGAAGTGCATGCTACTTACGTTTGCTTCCGAGGTTCTCAAAAAGTGTCGAAGGTAAGCGACATGTCAAAACTGTACCAGTGAAACTATGTCGCTCGCTCGCAAATCAACATCGCCAACATCCAGATACTGATTTTTGTAGAGCAAGCATTAGAGATTTGGAAACGGTAGCATCGATTCTCGGTCCTGGTCAAATTTGTTTTTTATCTCAAGATGATAAGGCACGGGTTCCAATTGGAATTACGGCAGCTCATAAGCAAGCTCCAATGCTTATGCATTTAGAGTATAAAGTGAGCCTTCCTGATCATGATTGGGTTGTTGCTGAAAAGCACAAGCTAATCCCTTCTGTATATGCAGGAATTGTTATAGAATCAGGTGGAAATGGTGAACCTGATTTTGTTACATACTCTGGTCCGACATACATAGCCATTCGCAGCGGTAAGCACTCGTCTTCAACGGCCGAATCCCATTCTAAAGATTTACTCAGGCTTTTAGAGTTACCAGACTTTGACTCAATTATAAAAACTCCTGAAGGATCTATAAAGCCTATCATGATTTTGACAGTTTATGGCGGTCCTGATGAAAATCCGCGATACGCCAAAGTTATTGCGAATGGAATTAAACATTTTAAAGATTTTAATTTGGATGCCCTATTTATTGCAACAAACGCACCAGGAAGAAGTGCTTACAACCGCGTCGAGCGGCGAATGGCTCCTCTGAGTAAGGAACTTTCGGGTATTGTATTATCTCATAATCACTTTGGATCTCATCTGAACGAGAAAAATGAAACTGTCGATTTAGATCTCGAGATGCGAAATTTTAAATACGCAGGTGATGTACTATCAGAGGTTTGGTCTTCTATGGTGATTGACAGTCATAGCGTAATGGCAGAATATATTGAGCCTGAAACTTTGAACGCAGCTGTGTTGCCTGATATGAACTGGTACCAACGACATGTAAGAGAAGCTCAATATTTGCTGCAGATACTTAAATGTGACAATGCGGAATGCTGCGGGATACGAAAAAGTAGTTTGTGGACTATATTACCAAATGGTTTTTTATTAACACCATACCCAATCATTCAGGGTTTGTCATTAAAAGTACCTGATTGGGAAGAGGAATTTTCAGGAAAGTTCGCCCCTTTATTGATGCGACTAGCTCTTGATAAACAACTAAACTTCAATAATCCTGATCAACGACCATACGATATGTACTGCCCGTCAATTAGGACTCAAATTACTGCAAGGTGCTGTAGAATGTGCGGGTTGTATCATGCTTCCATGAAATCTGCTGCAAAACATACTAAAGAAGTACACAAAAAAGTAAATAATAGTCAGAAAAAAATTAGACCGGAGCGAGTAGCTGCTCGTCGAGCTAAAGAACTCTTGTGCATCATAAAGAATAACGTAAGTCTCAATTTTAGCATAATGCTGTTTTTGAATGTGCTTTCAGTTTGTGATTTAATTCAAATTTAACACGAATTAATTTCATTGATTTTCAGGAGAAAGATGAAGATGCAGAATGGCTTGAAGAAAGCGATGTAGAATGTGTTTTTGAAGCCAAAGAGTTAGGAGGAACCTTGCCAATAATAAATTGCGTCAAAAATTGGACCTGCAGCCCTTGGACTACAGAAGATTATTAATATAAAGTACAAAATATATATAAAATAATTATATATTAGTATATTACTGTAACCACAAGGCGCAAGCGTCCATTTTTGTGGAATGTTTTTTTTTTAATTCATTACTTATAAATGTTTTATGTTTCTTGAGAAGAATAAAAAAGTTTTAATAGTCAGGTTTATATTTTTTTATTATATTCATATAATGATTGATTCCCATATTTAAGAAGGTTCCGAAAAGTGTTTATTATGACTATTTTTAAAAAATTTTGAAAAAAATGGGGGGGGGTCGAAAGAACGTGACGTAATATTATGGGGGGGGGGGTCTCTTCAATTCGTGACAGAGTGTGACATGGGGTACGGGGGGGTAAAAAAGCTTGAGATACAGCGTGACATCATATGTGAACGCTCCCAATACACCTGTCTATTAACAGGTTCTCCCTGCAACCTGCCAGACCTCTCTTGCATCCACGTTGTTCAACTATTGCACTCCATACCGGCTCGATAGATTTTAATATCCTCTCTTTGAGGATGCCAGTGAATAGCTTGTAGCTGGTGTTTAAACAAGCTATGGGCCTGTAGTTTCTACTCGGTGGGTTTCCTATCACCACTACGTAGCGCGTCCTCAGGTTGCGGATAGAGGAACGGCCCGTAAGGCTGAACAGCCCCCAAGGTTAACTGCGAATACAAGAATAAGCAGTCGCGGACAGCCGATAGGAGCCAGTCGTGGGTGTGGTGAATCTAGCACTGGTAAAAATAGGTGCACGACAACCATGGCTTGGGGGGACCCACCCATTCGCGTTCATACACAATGGGTTGGTTCTGGCAGGCCAGGGTGCAGCGTGTACCCACCTAGAAACTATACCCGAACCAAAACTAAAAATCTTGTAAGGGAAAAATCCTGCTGCCCATTGGACACTGCAGCGATGACACTGCCCGCAAGGGATGTGTGGAATGATTCGCCTGCATAGGGCCAAAGGGGTATTGATGCCAGTAGGCGCGCTGCCTTGCAGGGGGACGTTAGGGTACGAGGATGAAACTGTAATGTGTCTGACGACAAGTTGACATGGTCCTTGTCAGAGTCGGAAAGCTCCCATACTTAGACCTAGGGAGGTATGGGGGTTATCACTCCTGGGACAGTGGACTCACCTACGATCGGAATAGGATCCTAACGTGCGGATTATCTTGAAACTACCATGGCTAACTTGCAAAAACAAAAAACTACAGTTAAAGATCTAAGGGTGGGAACTCTAAACGCGCGTAGTCTAAAAACTGGCCGATTTAGCGAACTCATTAAGATAGCAATTGAATACAAAACTGACGTAATAGCACTTCAAGAAACCTGCTGGTCGGGCGATTTCGCGTCAATTTCTAGGGATAACTATACTTTGCACTGGGGAGGAGCTAAGGGGCAAAGGCTGGGGACTGGTTTTCTTATTAATAAACGAATTTCGCAAGCACTTATCGACATGCAATTCATTAACGACCGGTTATCATACATTGTACTAAAGGGTAATTTCAGCAAACACGTATTAATCAATGTGCACTGCCCCACCGAGGACAAAGACGAAGACACTAAAGATCTTTTTTATGAAACAATCGAGCAGGTTTTTGACAAGTTCTCAACGTTTGACGCAAAAATAGTATTGGGGGATTTCAACGCGAAAATTGGAAAAGAACCAATGTATAGGCCTACAATAGGATCAGAAAGTTTGCATGACGTCAGTAATGATAATGGAACCAGAGTAATAAACTTTGCAGCTTCAAAGAACCTCGTTGTCAAAAGCACATATTTCAAGCATAAAAATATACATAAGGCCACCTGGACATCACCAGATGGTAATACTCACAATCAGATTGATCACGTTCTAATAGACAGAAGACGTCATACAAACATTCTCGATATAAGATCGTATAGGGGAGCGGATTTAAATTCAGACCATTTTCTCGTGATAGTAAAACTAAGATCTAGGCTAGCGTTAAGTACGAAAACAAGCCGCACAGAGCCAACAGTTCGTTTCAATATAGATAAGTTCAAAACAGCAACAGAAACATTAAATTACCAAGTTGAGATTTCTAATAGTTTAGACGCTCCCCAAGAACAGAGAGACGATAACAATAATCACGAGGAGGACCCGGAAACCCTGTGGAGCAATACGAAAAAGGCGATAAAGGCAGCCGCGAAACTTACGATAGGTTTTAAGAAAGTAACCAAAAGCAAACCATGGTTTGACGAAGAGTGCAAACTCTGGTTTGAGAAACGTCGGAAGGCCAGACTAAGTAGTTTACAAAATAAGTGCGATCAAACACATAAGAAATATCTCGAGATTAGCAAAAGTACAAATAGGCTCTATAGATCCAAGAAAAGGGAGTGGGAAAAGAATAAAATACTAGCAATAGAAGCGCATAATAAACAAAATAACCCGCGTGAGATGTACAGGGGAATCAATTTTATAAAGAAAGGCTTTCAAAGTAGAACGGAAGTAATGAGGGACGAAAATGGCAATCTAGTAGCCGATGCGACAGAGAGACTGAATTTATGGAAAGATTATTTCGATAAACTATTAAATGTACGCGAAGCCCCCGTTGAAGGTAATCTCGGCGAAATCCACACTGCTGATCTATTAATTAACGATCCTACTGATATAGAAATAGAAATGGCCATAAAGAAGTTGAAAAATAACAAAGCCGCGGGCATTGATGACCTACCGTCAGAACTGATAAAAAATGGAGGCCCTTGCCTCACAAGGCAGATTTGTAAATTGATACGCGCAGTTTGGAAAACAGAACGCATGCCGGAAGAATGGAATACCTCTATCATTATTCCCATCTTTAAAAAAGGCGATAAAACTAACTGTAACAACTATCGGGGAATTTCACTTGTGCCTTCGTGCTACAAGATCCTGTCTAATGTTATCCTAAGTAGACTAACTCCTTTTGCCGAGGAAATCATTGGGGATTACCAGTATGGATTCCGCCGAAACCGATCTACAAGCGATCAAATGTTTATAATTAGACAACTGTTAGAAAAGAAATGGGAATTTAAAGAAGCAGTACATCAGCTATTTATCGATTTTAAAAAAGCTTACGACTCTATTATACGCGCGCGAATGTACTGGATCCTAGAGTTCTTGGGTGTGCCAAGAAAATTGGTTAGACTTATCGAAATTTGCTTAAGCGGCAGTAAGGGTAGAATACGCGTAAACGGTAGTTTATCTGAAGAGTTTTCGATCCGCGATGGCCTGAAACAGGGCGATGCACTTTCGTGCGTCCTTTTTAACTTAGTTTTAGAATACGTGGTTAGGCAAGTGCAGGCGAATCCGACCGGTGCTACCCTCAATGGGGTAATACAAATTCTTGGATATGCGGATGATCTCGACGTACTAGGGGATGATAAAGAAACGGTAGCTAAAAATGCAGAAATCTTGATCGCAAAAGCCAAAGAGATTGGCTTGGAAGTTAGCGAATCGAAGACAAAATATATGACCGTCGTCAGGTCCGGACAAAGTAATCAAGACGGGGATCTAATGGCCGGAAATATGAAATTCGAAAGGGTTAACGAGTTTAAATACCTCGGGTCTATTATAACTAGCGAAAATAAGATTAAAACGGAAATCAATGCGCGGCTACACGCTGGCAATGGGTGCTATTATGCAGCAAACACGCTACTAAAATCGCGATCGCTATCTAGAAACATCAAAGTAAGAATTTACAAAACGATAATAATGCCGGTCGTCATGTACGGGTGTGAAACGTGGGCGCTGACGAAAGGAGAAGAGAATAGGTTTAGAGTTTTCGAGAATAAAGTACTTAGAAAAATCTATGGTCCAAAAAGGGACGAAGAGACCGGCGAGTGGAGAAAACTGCATAATGATGAGCTGCACGCTCTCTACGGGTCAGCAAATATTAATAGAGTAATGAAAGCGCGTAAATTAAGATGGGCGGGGCATGTAGCAAGAATGGGCAATGAAAGAACAGTGGCGCAAGTTTTAAGAGGGAGACCGACTGGTAAGAGACCCCTAGGCAGACCGAGAAACAGATGGGAGAAAAATGTAAGGGATGATCTAAAAGAACTAGGACATGATTACTTAAACTGGATGGAGAATGCACAAGATAGAAATGTGTGGCGGTCTCGGGTAGATGAGGCAATGAACTTTCGAGTTCGAACTGCTAATCTATAATAATAATAATAATAATGGGCCTGTAGTTCTTTGGACTTGACAAATCTCCGGTCTTAGGGATCAATACCGTGCGTCCTTCCACTAGCCACTGCGGGACGGGTTGTTCTCCGTTTAAGAAAGTAGTAAATATACGAGCTAGATGTTGGTGCGTAGAAGTAAACTTCTTCCACCAAAAGTTGTTGATTTTATCTGGCCCTGGCGCTGAAAAGTTCTTAGTTCTAGCGATAACTTTCTTCACTTCTTCAGCTGTAATTAGTGGACACTCTTCCTTTGGACCTTGTAACCTTTGCCTTTGGCAAAAGTTACGAAAGAGTGATATATCTGAAGTTTCTTCATTTAGCTGATATTTGATGCATGCCGTCTCGCCGTTTCAATTTTGAATTGAAGCTGTGCAATACGCTCGCGAGTCTTACTCAGACGTACTGAAGTATCGTTACTTCTACTGTAAGGAAGGAGACCGCCTTCTCGTAAACAACACAGTTCAGATTCCAGAGATTAACATCTTCGGGGAGTAAATCGGGGAGAACAGTATTAGCTTCAGCTAATTTGTCCATCCTGAGAAAGACTTTTTGGTGGATAGATCTCCTACTTCTCATGTTAGCATTATCGGCTATCTGCAAAGGTGGTCTTGCTGCAACGGGTGGAATGTTCGATGGAGGATGTTGCTCTTCTTCTTGTTGATAAAGAGCTTCATATCCGTTTTTTCGCAAAAAGGATACCTGATCTCTTAAATACTGAGGCGTTTGATGAGCATATTCCGGGTGCATATTGACCCAACGGTCATGTAACCTCTGCATGAATCCTCTTCGCGCCGGTGAGCTTCTTTGCCAACAGGTAAGGATGTCTCTCCTGAGTTGGTCCGACCATTTAAATCGATGTTCTCGATATAATATAAATTAATTAAATTAAATAAAAAAAATTATATTATATTAAATTAAATTAAATTAAAAGAAATTGAAAAAAAAATTAAATTAAAAAATTAAATTATCTCGATATAATATAAAAATAATCGATATTATTATTATTATTATTATATTATATTATATTATACAAGTATATTTTGGCATGCAAAAACAATATTTTTAAGGCCATTTGTGTGATCCTAAAATTGCGCGAGTTATAGCAAAAAAATCAACGACATATCATATAAATGACTTTGTTTCATCTCTTGTAGATTCTAGCAAACAATATGTGAAACAAAAAACATTTATGTCAATGCAAGGAACATATTTTTGTAACTATTTGTAGAAAAAACTATTACTTTCTGAAATAAATAAAGTTGAAATCGAGGTTGAAATATATTTTGAAAATTGTTTAAATACCCCAAATTTAATATTTCTTTGTGTTACTAACGAATGGTGAAAATTTAAAGAAAGTTCTTAATAAATTGTCATTTTTGAAATAAATTAAAAAATTAATAAATATGAAAAATATATATTTTTTTAAATAATAGTGATTCACAGGATACTGAAAAGTATCTTGAGTATTTATAAAAAAGAAACAGCCATTCATCTCCATCCATTACATACTTCTCATGCAGTAAATTCATCTTCCTATAATTAATAATTTAAATAATTTATATATCTTACCCGCAAGTTCAAAGCAAATAGCCTGACTGAAAAAAATGTTTCAATTCGCATGTAGAATTCGTAACAAAAGTTTGACATATGTCTTCAAACATTATTTTCTAACTTTTTTTTTAAAGGAAAAATGAAACTTTCTCTGGAAATGCCCATATATCTGTAATCCTTTCACAAACGTGAACAAGGGCAAATGAAGGTAAATATTTCTTCAAGTGAAAATCCTAAATAATATATCGACGTAAATTAATATTCGATTTGAAGGGAAGCGCGCTGGAAAACTATCAATCTGCAGTGTGCGAAAGACTAAAGAAAAATAGTAATGCATCGATAAAATGTTATACCACAACAATTAATGGATATACTTTTAGAGATTATCAATAGTTTTCTGACTTGCGTATGACTGTTTATGATGCAGGTTAGATAAAAAACATTAAAATAGAAAACGAAGGGTTGACCACTCTTGAATGCTGATGTAGACCTCTCATCGTGAAATCCCTTAGATTCAGTGAAAACTTTTTGAAATTCTTTGAAATCTGTGGAAATCCTTTGTAAATTCCTTGAAATACTTAGAATTTTTGTAAATCCCTTGAAACCTTGAAAATTCTTTGAAATCCCCTGATATATTTTGAAATCCCAGACAGACTTTAACATCCGCGAATTTCTTTGAAATTATCTGACATCCCTTTCAAATTTTCAAATATTTTGAAAATTCTTCAAAACATTCTAAATCGTATAAAAAATTTTGAAACAGCTTGAAACTCGATGTACACTGAAAAGTCGAGTGACAAGCCCCTCGATATAAAAGCAATTTAAATTTTTTGCCATTTGTCTGAAAATTGATCTGTTACTGATTTTGTATCGTCTTTTTTTACATATTTTGTTGTTACGAATAGCACAAAAATTCATCAAACGCTCTAAAATCTTGGTAATCCCTTCAGTCTCATCCTAGTAAACCAAAAACAAAAATGACTTACCTGGTGCTGATATATTTCTTGCCGGTGTTTGTGAGCTCGATCCGGATTCTGCACTCATTCTTGTTTCCTCATCAATAACTTGAACTGTAGAAATAGATTCACCTGGAGTAGATGAATCTGTCATTTTTCTAGATGACGGCGTTTACCAATTTTGGTGTTCAGTTATCAGTACTAAGTCTTTGCTTTCCGCACCATTAGATTTTTCATTGTCAATTATTATTACAGTTCCTTTCCTTTCAGAATCCTGATCGTTTATTTCCCCTGTATTAGATAAATCTACAGACACATTCTCAATACGCGCCAATGAAGTTGGAATTGGGATTTCACATATTTCAGTTATTTCAGTTATTTCTTCACCTTTATTTGTTCCGATTTTAGGTTCAAGAAGAATGTCTTTGCAAGCTTCAAAGCTACTCGTTTTTACTTCGCTTAATAATTGTTTTTCAGCCTTACAACTTTTCCGGTGCTTTAAAGACTGTTTCAGGCTGTGGTTCCCATCAGTTGTTTCGTTTGTTTTAACTATCTTTTTAGGAGACTCATCTATCGTAATAACTTTCGTTGATAATTTTTCAATAGCAGTTAAATCTTGATCAATCCTAGATTTCTTAGATAGTGATATTTCTACAACGTCTATTTTCCTTTTCCCACGCAATACTCTCTATTATACAGATTGCCTAGGCATTATATATAATTCCCAGAAGAAACCAGGCAAAGTGTATAATAAATATTATCCATTATTTGAGCAATTTCTACTCAATTAAAAAAAAAAATCACTTTTTATTTTCTTTAAATTCTTTTTACATTCTCATTCTAATGAGAAGGTATTGGTTTTATGTAAAATTTGACATAGTCGGTTTTCATCAAATCTCCACGTTTTGAGACCCCCTGAGCTAGAAAAAACGATTTTTACCAAGGTGTCTGTCTGTCTGTATGTATGTCTGTCTGTCTGTAGCCATGATAACTTTCGAAAAAATGATCAGATTTGATTGAGCTTTGGCACACTTTTTTATGGCCGAAAAATAGAGAACGAGTTCGTTAACCAGCTATTTTGGATGAAAATCCAAAAAGTGAGCACATTTTGAAAATTTTTGAGACCAATTTTTTTGAAGATTTGAAAGTTCTATGTACGGTTATTAGTAGTACGCAAAATGACGAACAAAATATTCTTATGACTTTTCGTGATAAAAAAAAATTACAGCCATACCACGCTGAAAAAACCAGTTCTCGTCAGATCACTGAAGTTAAGCAGCGTTGGGCGCGGTTAGCACTTGGATGGGTGACCATTCGAGAAAACTGAGTGCTGTTGGCACATCGTGGGTGTGGTGAGCCCACACTTGTAGTTATTTACTACAAGTTATCAACCTAGAAACACTACCCGAATCGGGTAGTGTCACGCCTACCCCGAAAGGGAAATGGCTTAATGGTATACTGGAGTTATAGCATTTTCAAAATTCCAAAAAACAAACGAAAATGAACATTTTAAGCCGAAAAACGCACGATATGAAAAAAGTCAAGAGGAGAAAAACGTTGATTCCTGAACACCCTATAATATTTTCATAACAACTTTTTGAATTTTTTGAAAAATAAAAAATTCAAATTTTGATCGCACAAATAATTAATGAAAAATCAAAAAAGCCATTTTGCTGTCAAACTATGCAAGATACCAGAAAAGATCATCTCACCAAAATTGTGCACCTAAAAAAGATCTACAAATTTCTCATCATTCACTTTTTGATATGACGCGTAGTTTTTGCTTTATACGTACCACAACAACAACAACAGCCATACCACGCTAAAAAACCAGTTCTCGTCAGATCACTGAAGTTAAGCAGCGTTGGGCGCGGTTAGCACTTGAATGGGTGACCATTCGAGAAAACTGAGTGCTGTTGGCACATCGTGGGTGTGGTGAGCCCACACTTGTAGTTATTTACTACAAGTTATCAACCTAGAAACACTACCCGAATCGGGTAGTGTCACGCCTACCCCTAAAGGGAAATGGCTTAATGCTGGTATAATGGTATACGTAAAAAACAGCATTGAAAATAGAAAAATCAAATTTTCGGACGAATATTACCAGCTAGGAAAAAATGACCGAAACAAAATTTGTTCATCCAAGGAAGAGGTACAAATTTATTGTAACTCATGTTTCGATAGGATGCGTGGTTTTTGTTTTATTCGTGAAAATAACATTGACAGTAAAAAAAAGAAAATTTTTGAAAAAACAATGCAAGGTACGAAAACAGGTAAATGAACAAAAATTGTGCATTCAAAAAAGACTTACAAACCCGTAATCAATTTTTGTGGTAAGAATATATTCAAAATGAAAAAATTAACTTTTTTGATAAACGTCACAAGCTAAAATAAAATGTTAACTAATAAAATTTTTCGCCTGAATTATATCATTACTTTTCATTCGAAATCAAATACAAATTTAGTAATTTGTATATGAAGAACATATAACACGAAGCACAAACTGCGCGCTCAGTGTATTTACCAAATCGCACGCCGTAAGTGCGCTCAAACTTTTTTGTTTCTATCATACGGTTCAAATGATTTTCAAATCAAATATCGAGCGCGAAGCGCGAGTGTCTGGATGAGAATGTGTTCCTTAAGGTCGATAGAACCTTGAGTAAATAAAGTTCCTTTTCAGTCTAAAATAAAAACAAATTTAACAATCACTTAATATGTAGAGGTTTTGATAATTTTATAATATTTGCAAACAAACTTTTTCTTTTCATCGAAGTCGAACACGAAGTTCAAAAATCTAGAGGAGCCGAGCGTAAAGCGCGATGTAAATACGCCCGAGCGCGTAGCGCAAGGTGAATACATAATCGACCGCGAAGCGCGAGATAAATATATAATCGAGCGCGAAGC
The DNA here is from genome assembly GCA_932195095.1 of Andricus curvator. Taxonomy (NCBI): domain Eukaryota; kingdom Metazoa; phylum Arthropoda; class Insecta; order Hymenoptera; family Cynipidae; genus Andricus; species Andricus curvator. Next base: position 26,242 of record CAKNYM010044027.1, read on the forward strand.
GCGAGATCCAACAGTCGCGCGAGGCGGGCAGATTTTTTAAATATTACAATGTGCTTTAAAAACCCTGCAAATAAAAAAATGGGATCTCCCTTAGTTTTCGAGAAATAATTAAAAATGCATGGGAAGTCTTTTAGCATTTTTATTTGTTTGAAGGCGAATTAAAACTTGTTCAAATATTACCCGCAGAATCCTGTTTTATAGGGTCCCAAATAATCCCGTAAGTCGAGAACTGGGTTCTGCGAGGTTTGGGCGATAATTATGATTTTTTGCGGTTTAAACAAAATATAAATTGTATATTATACATAAAATACTACTTTCTATTGATAGTGAGACGTTTACATGAATTGAATAAACAATTTATTATTCTTTTCAGCAATTTTCACTCAGAATAGAGTTCGAAAGTCGTAACTTTCCGAATTTTTGAACTTATTTTCAACGTTTTAATTAGTATGAGGTAATAATTAATTGAAGTTGACAAACATAATTGTTTCAGCAATTAAGTATCATTTTAAATAATATTGTCTTTGAATAATGCTGGAAAGTTGCGGTTATGTTCTTAAATATTCAACATTTTGTCCACTTTTCAATTAGTGTGAGGTAATAATTCAAGTTTCAACTTGATTCCACTAATATTAAAGATTCCGAATAAAATGTACAAAAATGTCTTTTTTCTATAATTCGCGAAAAAGTGCCAGTTTTTCCACCTGTTTTTGGTCTAAAAAGTGACCGATTTTTGGTCGATGACGTGGCGCATGCGCAGTGCCGACCTTTCCGGGCAACAGTGAAAAAAGTGGTCAGATGCAGTGGAAAAAGCGAGAGGGGCTATTCACTGAAGAATTCTCATGACGACCGTCGACTAACTTATCCGAAATCCTCAAGTCGTCCCTATAGTCGTCAGAAGTCGTCAGGAGAAGTCTTGGTTAGTCTTTGGTAGTCTCTGAGGATTCTCCCGTACTTCGTGGCAAGTCGGTGGAACTCGGAAAGTTGATCACGATCGAACTCGTACGAAAGCGTCTGCTCTGATCATGCGCAGTTCTGTTCCGTTCGCAGTATCGGTTGCACAATTTGTCTCGATATTAGAGGAGTTTACTTTTAAAAGGGGAAGTGCATATATCCACTTTTGAAAATTTGTTTTTTTTTACGTTGATCTTTTCTTTAGGATGAGCCCTATCAACCTGTGTGTCAGTTTCCTCCAAAAAAGCTTTCTATCCCATAATAAAAGTGAGTTAAACATTTGCTTTGCCACCGAAAGAGCATGCATCCAGCCTCTGGATAATGAGATAACGAGATAATAAGAATCCAAACTTTTGGTAATTTGGCTCGTGGTCTAGGATCAAAATAATGTAGTAACCCAGAAAAACCAATTTTTTTTATGCTATAAAACGTTTTTCTCGATTTCCCAACAAAAACCAAAAATGGATATATGACCTTTGGAAAGTAAACTCCTCATTTATGATCTGATGCAATTTGACGCAAATATAACGTTTGGTTGAATATTTCAACGAAAGAAGATTCTAATTTCAAATAAAAAACAGTTGAATTCAAACAAAAAAGAGCAATTTTCAAAAAGACATGAATTTTTAACCAGAAAAGATCAATTTTCAACCATTATTTTACATTTTTTCAGAGTTACATTATCATCAACAGTGACAAAAGTAAATGTTATTTCGGGTGGGTTCGTGCTGCCTCGGGTGTACTCGTGCATCGTGCGCAGCCAACTTCATTCTATTTTCCGACTCTCGTCCCTAACCTAAAATGAATTTCCTGAAAAGTCTCGAGTTGTGTATTTTTTATGTACTTTTGTCACTTGGCAAAAGCAAAAAAAAACACCGTGAGTTTCTCCGAAAATACTGTGCTTGGTTTTTTTCACGAAAAATCGGAAATTTTGAAGCCCTCAACTTTATGGGCCAAATATTCAATTGTGAGAACCAGCTTATTATTACTGCCATATTATTGCCATAGTTTTTATAATTGCCATTGTCATTGTTGCGTTAATCGACCAAAAATCGCCTTCTTTTTACACAAAAAACAGGTAAACAAAAACTAGAACTTTTGAATAAAATTACTAAATAATACTATTTTCTTATAAATACGTGTTAAACTTCATGATTTGACATAGAATTGTTCATTTTACAAATTACCCAGGCATTGTAAGTAATGTCAGACCTAACTCAGTTAATAAATATATAATAGTCCAATGACAATTTAGTTAAACTGAAATTTCTGATTTAATCTAAATTATAGTTTCAAATTAGTATGTAATATTAAAATCTAAGCTTTTATAACAATTTGCCGACGGCTAAATAGGACTTTTCCATACGTTCTCCGCCCACTTTGTCGAGAAGTACACGTTCTATTTTATGACCCAATAACCTCCACCTCCACTAAAGAAAATGCAAGGCGCACAGTCCTCTGCGCTCTTGATCCATGTTAATAATCAGTTAAGTTCACGATGGCATCGTATAAGGGTCGTAACGATATTGCAAAACAGCGATTTTACAGTAAACTGAGTGAAGCTCAAAATTCGGCGGCGAAAAACAGTGCATTTTTGACGGATGAACGGTACCAACATTTAGTGAAAGAAGTGAATAGTGTCAAATCTTCAGGGAAAAGGAGACCGCAGGATTACTGGCCCTTAGATAAGTACGATGTGTTGGTTGTACAATAAAATGAGAAACTAATTTATCCTATAAAAAGTGACAACTGTTCGGTATTGTATTACGTGCCTGAAAGTGAACTTTTTGATGTTCTTCAAGCAACACATGCATCTATAGAACATGGAGGACGTGACCGAATGCTAAAATAATTGTGTACTAAATACAAAAACGTTACTCGTCGGGATGTGGAAATTTTTATGAGTGTGTGTGAACCTTGTCAGCAGAAACAGAAAGGTGTTAAGAAAGGGGTGGTTGTTAAGCCTCTATTATTCTCTGAATTTAACTGGCGCTGTCAGGTAGACTTGATAGATTTTCAATCTCATCCGGATAGCCCATACTAATTTATTCTAGTTTACCAGGATCCTTTAACGAAATTTGTAGTTCTCAAAGCTCTGGAGTCGAAGCGAGCAGAAGATGTAGCCCTTAATTTAATTCAGATTTTCACTCTACTTAGAGCACCTGCCGTGTTACAGTCCGACAACGGTAGGGAATTTACACATTCAATTGTTTCCAATTTAAAAAAAAGTTGGCTGGAATTAAAAATCGTATATGGTAAACCACGGCATACTCAGAGTCAAGGCAGTGTCGACAGAGCAAACCAGGACATCGAAAACATGCTGACTACGTGGATGCAGGATCATAATAGCTCACGCTGGAGTGAAGCACTGAATTTCATTCATTTGATGAAGAACAGGGCATTCCATGCTGGAATCAAAAGATCGCCGTATGAGGCTTTGTTTGGAACAAAAGTTAAAGTAGGCCCAGTGGCGGATTAGGACATTTTGCCGCCCTAGGCAGCGCTGAAAAATTGCCGCCCTTCCCCCACCTTTTTTTAGTCACCTAGTTTTGTTAACATATAGGTAATGTGTATATTAGAGGATATAAGATTCAAGGTAAGTTATGATTAATAATATAATTAAGAATATTATTTGGAACATCATTTATTCGTTCTGATTCCCTTTTTGCCATCGTTTTACAATACTTATTAACATTATTATGATCTAATGAACAATTTTGTCACGTATGGTTACGAAAGTCATTTTTACATGTTCTTACGCCGTGCTTTTGAACTGCAAAATCATGAATAATCTCATCGTAATCTATTGACAAATGGTTGACCTCAAATAATTTGTGATCCGCTTCAAACAAGAAAACGTTCTCTCACCACTGCAATTCGTGACAGCCATGCAGAGAAACATTCTATATAAAATGCCAACATTTGGAAACAGTTTATCAAGACCATTTTTTTCAAAAATTCAAAAGTTTCGATTGGCGTTAGCCGCTTCGAATTTTGTTGATCACAATCAAGATAAACTTTGAAATGGATAAGTTCATCATCCATTGAACGCTCTAAATCTTGACTGAACGCTTCTTGTAAATTTTTTACTTTTTCCCGAATATGAACATTATCCAAATTTCCCAAATCAATCAGAACAGAGAATTTTTCGAAGATTTTCTCATATTTGCGGGATCTTTCCCGTAAATCAGACAACAAATTGTCAAAAATAACATTGTATGAGTTGACTTTAAATAAAGTGATCTTTTTCGAGCAATGTCGCCTCTCCTGTTCTTGTTTCATCGTTGTATATTTTCCTTCGTTTCACTCTGCAGACAAGTGTTTTGTACTCTTGGTTGACTGGCAAATGAAATGCTTTTTTTCGAAATAGTCAAAGTCGTCACGTGCATCACCCACAGTTTTGATGAGACTTTTATACAGTTGAACTACTTCACTGAGGTTAGTTTGCCTGTATTGCAATTTTTTGCTCACAAAATTGAATCTTGGTGGTAAAAAACTCCACAAACATTGCATAAAAGCTGTCTCCAATGATTCGAAACGATCTCGAATCCCTTTGGCTTCACTTCGTCTTACAGCTTTTTGTGGAACATCGTTTTCTATGTGATACAGCGCCTGAAGTATTTCAGTGTAATACTGATCGAGAGTACAAACGGCGTCGTCACGAGCTGACCAACGTGTTACTGACAGGGATTTCACAGAAATTCATTTAGATTTTTACATTCTCATCTAGAGAAGGTATTAGATTTGTGTAAAATTT
>CAKNYM010044028.1:18697-75943 GCA_932195095.1 Andricus curvator
ACTCGAAAGTTCATTGCCTCACTACCCGATTCGGGTAGTATATATATATATATATATATATATATATATATTTACGAAATAAATTTTTTTTTCGTCTTCTCCGTAGGTGTACGTTAAAGCGGACAGTCTTCTGAGTATTCAAACAAAATTTCATTCGGATCGGTAAAGATTTGTGGCGGCTAGCATGCGGGATGGTGGTGATGGTGAGCTGCGAGATGGTCAAGTAGATCTCACTAAACTAACAACTGGCCAGCAAGAACATCTGCGACAAACGGTAAGCAGTGGAACATCAATTGTGCCTGCTGAGGATGCTTCGGCTAGAGTTAGTTATTTGCAGCCAACCACGTAAACAGAAATACCGTGGGAGAGCATCAAGTGGAATACCACAATGGATGAGGAATTGGTGCGTCTCTACTATCAAAGTGCGAAGTTTGAAACCGCACGCGAAAAAGGACACAATTTTATGACAAAATTTGCTGCAAAGTATCCTCATATAAAGAAAGTCGCACTAAGAGATCTTATCGCTAAGGTGAAGGACATCAGGGCTAATATACATATCTCAGGAGACCAAGCAATGGAGATTAAACCACAGGTGGATTTGGCGTTGGAAAACCACGGTAATGAACATCAGTTAGAGAAAGCCGCGTCACAAGATCAAGCAGTGACAATTGATGTTCTTCCTCAACCTGTCGATGATCCAGCACCACCACATCCCCCAGAGGTAGATGGCCTAATACAACCAGAGGCATAAGAAGAGGTTCATCAACCAAGAAGGCGATTAAAATGGACATACATACTATATGAACAGAGATGTTATGTGCCTTTATTGTTTGGCACAGGAGAGTAGTCAAAGTGTGAGGAGAGAACATGTTCGACTCTTTTTATTTAAGTACCCAGAGGTAGCTACAAGAATAAATGAACAAAATCTAGCAGACCATAAACGCTCCATATCTGTAAACAGATTGGTTTCGGCTGTTGAAATAGCTGCCATCAAAATGGAAGTGGAACAGCAGCTTCCTATTGATGAACTCCCCTTGGAAGATGTGGACAACGAAAACCTGATTGATGCTGAAGATATAGGTGCTAGGGATAATAAACATCAAGTACCGGATCCACTAGAACCACATCCGGTCATTAATAATGTTAATGCAAACACAAAAATCCCAGAAAAACTAGAGCAATTTGAAAGGAATTTTGGTCATGCTTTACTAGAATTCAGACATATAGAACCAACACATAGGCATTCTGTGCCAAAAATGAACATCACAAAGGATCTGCGTGCACTAATAGGACACCTGAACATCAAGGTTTTAGCTATGCATTTCGACGCGACACTAACTGCGTTAGAGGTGCAAACTCTGGTGCATTGTGCAGCTGTGGCGACCGTTCGAACGTTAGGCCACAGAACTAGGCCTACAAATGCAGTCTGCGCCCAAGGAAAGGATCGAGATCCACCATGGAAGATCAGCTTGGATATGGATGTCAGCAAAGTAAGGTGCGAATTGGATCAATTGAATCAATATAAGAAAGGAAATAGAACCAGAAAGCTGATACAGCATCTTAATAAAATCATTCACGCTCGGTACATCGAGACATTGACACCAGCAATATTGGACAAGATTATAGACTTCCAACGGCGGAGACCTGATATTCTTACCGCTGGACTGCGTCGGTACAAGAAAAGTAGTGCAAAAAGGCAACAAAATGGAACCTTTCAGGCATATGAAGAAAGGTTCTATCGTGAACTGAGTGTGAAGCAAAATAACCAGAAAGACACCAAAGTACCTTAATTGGAAGACATGACTAACTACTGGTCGGATATTTGAGGAAAAGCTAACAGAAGCAATTTGGACACTGTGTCGTTCGAACTAGAGAAAGCAAGAGCAGGTAAAAACCCTGAAATGGAGCTGACTATCATCACACCCTTGAATTTGTCCTCAGAGGAGGCCTTAAAAATCAGGGCGGAAACCATCGAGGAATTAGAAGCGCAATGGAAAAAGAAAGCCATTCACGGCGAGCACCCCAATACGTTAGATCAATATGAAGTGGATAGTGAGCAATACAATATTTGGCTGAGAAAGGGCGTCTTGCATCCACAAACGGTAGGATTCGTCATATGAATTCACGACAAGATTGCCAACACCAGAAATTATCGCAAACACGTGTTACATCAAGACTTAGTTGACCGGTGCCGATTATGTGAAGACACCAACGAATCCATCGAACAAATTATTATTGGTTGTCGCTCAATGGCTCAAACAAAATATACGCACAGATATAATAATGTGGCGGGCAATATACATCAACGGCTTGCCCTAATCCTAGGACTCTTAATAGAATGCATGCCTTGCTATAGATACATTCCAATGCCCATCTTAGAAAACGAAGATTACACCTTATATTAGGATGTTACTATCCAGACGGATCATTACATCCGAGCCAATCGACCCGACTTTGTAATACGAGAAAAAAAGGTGAAAGAGTCTACATCATCGACATTGCTTGTCCACTTAACCGAAGTTTGCAGACAACCTATACAACCAAGATCCATACGTATAGCGAGCTAAGGCCTGAAGTAAAGACAATATGGAGGAATGTAAAGCATGCATCTATTTATCCTATTGTGATTTCGGCTACAGGCAATGTTCACGCAAGATGCACGGAACATCTTAAACATTTAGGAGTCAGTACGGTACTGGCAGCAGCTCAGAAGGCGGTTTTATTGAACACCTGTCGCATTGGAAGAAATTTTCCAGACCATCAGGAAGCAAGCGACTAAAAATCTGTGGAGTGCCCGATGGTAGCTCGAAAAAAGCATCCAGAGACCACTGTTGTCATTTTCAACGCTCGCGGCTGCTTTCTGAAGGTAAAACCGTTAAAATATGAACTCCAAACTACACCATGCTCCTAATTTTGTACCTACAACATCATCGCAGAAGACTGCAGACATCGTATTAAATTAACTTATAACATACTTATCTCATCAGTCACTTGACTTAGTCCGTGGCTATGATAAAAAACCGGGTTCATCCGAGAACAAGTTCAAATAATAATAATGATTGGCGTATAATGAATGATTAAATGATTGGCAGTAAATTATTGGCCACCCACAACAGGCCTCTCCTGGATGGAGGCCATGATTTAGTTTGGAGTGGCAATAGGACCAAGCCGAGGCGACGACCAGGCAATGGCTCTGGACAAACACGAGAACATCGTTTTAAATAGTCGGACCAACCCAGGAGGGACCCCCTTACCTGTTGGCAAATAAGCTCACTGGCGCGAAGAGGATTCATCAGATAGACGATGATGCCAGCATGAGAAGTGGGAGAACAAAAACTCACGAAAAAGTCTGTCTCAGAATGGACAAATAAGCTGAAGCTAATACTGCTCTCCCCGATTTGCTCCTCGGAGATGTTAATCTTTGGACTCTGAACTGTTCGGTTTAGGAGAAGGCGGTCTCCCTGCTTAGCGACAATACAAGTAACGATACTTCAGTACGCCTGAGTAAGACTCGCAAGCATATTGCACAGCTTCAGTTTAACATTGAAACGGCGAGACGGCACGCATAAAATGTTCAGTGCGTGATTAGTTAGATAATATCAAATAAAAAATTCACTCCAAAGGTTAGGGCACTTGTTCGAAACTTTAGGAAAGCAAACCACACGCTGAAGAAGTGTAATCTGTTGATCATCAAGCAGCACGGGACCCAAAAAAAAATCTCTTTCAACAGCAAAAGAGCGCCTTGAACGGCGAGTAAAGTGGATTCAGGAAAATTCCACCTTTTCTACTCATCCTACCCGTGTGTTCAATAAAACGTCATGTGCAGTTAAAGATCCGCCTAGTCGAAAAGAGATTTAATTCTTCTGGGAGCAAGTATATGGAGATACTTATCAGCTGAATGAAGACGCTTCAGATTGCAAGGTTGCAAGGTCCAGAGGAAGAGTTTTCACTAATTACTGCTGAAAAAGTGAAGAATGCTATCGCTAGGATAAATAACTCTTCAGCGCCAGGGCCAGATGAAGTCAACAAGTTTTGGTGGAAGAAGTTTACTTTTACGCACCAACATCTAGCTCGTATATTTAATACTTTCTCAAACGGAGAACAACCCATCTCGCAGTAGTGAGTGAAAGAACTCACGGTGCCGATATCAAAGACCGGGGACTTGTCAAGTCCAAAGAACTGCAGACCCATAGCTTGTTCAAACACCAGCTATAAGCTATTTACTGGCATCCTAAAAGAGAGGATATCAACATCTATCGAGCCGGTATGGAGTGCAATAGTTTATCGTGGATGCAAGAGAGGGCTGGCAGGTTGGAGGGAAAACTTGTTAATAGACAGGTGTATTACCCAGGATTCGATCAGGTATCGACGCAATATGTCCATGGCTTGGATTGACTACAGTAAGGCATTGGCTAACACGAACCATGAGCTACTTATAAGTATATAAGCTACTTATAAGCTCCTTGAGTACCTGGAGGTACATCCAAGAATAGTGAGAAGCATGATAGAGCATATGCTCTTGTGGCGGATAAGGTTTATCATGAGATCTGACAAAAGATAAGTGACTACCAGCTATGTCACAAATAAAGGCGGTCTTTCCAGGAGACTCTCTGAGTCCGCTACTTTTTTGCATCTCCCTCTTGCCTCTATCTATTGTGCTTTGAGGCAAAAGCTCGGTATACGGATAGATATAAAGAAGACGAAGAAGGTAAAGAAAAAACTGCATTGAACTGTCCTAATTATGTTTCATATCAGAGGGTTTAGTGATAAGCTAAAACAGTAAGGAAACATTTGAATAGTTTTCCTTGCCGCAATTAGATAAATTATTTTATAATGTATATGACTATATTCCAGACAAAAAATGATATAAAGTGAAAAAAGTACATAAATAAACAATTTATGAAATAAATAAAAAGTATGCATCATTTTTCGTACTACGGATCATTTTTCCGCCTGGGGTATAGTCATAGACGTTATAAAATATGCTTACCTAACTGCGACAAGTTATAAATAATGTGAAATGTTTCCTTATTGTTTTAACTTGTTAACAAACCATCAGAAAGAGCACATGATTAGGATAATTGCATGCATATAAATAGCTGATGTGTATATGAATAGGCAGCTTCCCAGAAGTTCACAGACAGACAGGGAAGTTCAAAAGATACAGTTGATTTTAATTGAAGAAAATGAGGACGATGGTTGGCAGTTTTTTCTTCACCTTTTTGGTTCTCTTCATTTCTATGCGTAAGTATCAAATAAATAAAAAATTAAATAATTTTAATCTGAAATGAGCATTCCAAATTACGACTTTAAAATCCAAGTTGTAACCATTTTAATTCCAATTCGTTTTTTTTTATTTTGTAGAATTATGTAATGCTCAGGGAGCTTGGTCTCCTGGGATCAGGGTCAGCAATATGTAAAGGCCCGGGGGCTTGGTCTTCTGGAGCCGGATCTGGATCTGCATCAGGATTAGAAGCATGTAATGGTCCCTGGGCTTGGTCTCCTGGAGCTGGATCTGGATCTGGATGAGGATCTGGATCAGGATCAGGGTCTGGATCTGGGTAGAATTCTGGACATGGTTGTGGATCTGGATGTCCATCTAGACACAGAACATCCGAGTAGCTGTAGATCATGTGAAAAAAATATAAAATTTCTGGAAAGTAATTTAAAATAAGAAGAGCGTTGATTGGAAATTGCATTTGTTTTATTTTCATGCCATTCATCCTGTTTTTTATTCGAATTGTGATGTCTCAAAAATATCATTAAAAATATATATCAAGATTTCTCGGCATACTCTGTGAAGTATTTTTGAATAATTAGAGCTTGGAAGTTCCAAAATTGGAATTTTGTCAAACTTTTGAATATCCATAATGTCGAAAAAGATTTTCGTTCTTAGAAATTAATTTCTAAAATTTACAGTCGAGTTTTTAAGAAATTCAAAATATTTTAACACTTTAAAAGTTTTTCGAAAAAACCTTAACGCAAATAAACAAAGAAATTTGAAAAATAAAGAATTACTAGAAAATTAAACATTTTTATTTTCCTGAAAAAAGATCTTTCTCCTTCGCTCCGCTGGGAATCGAACCACAGGTCTTCCGATTGCCGGTTGGGTGCTCCTACCACTAAGCTACTAGAAAGATCGAGGGCAGATACTTTTTTCAGATATATGCTTCAATAGCAAGTTGATATGTTTTAATACAAGTTGAATTAGAAGGAATCTATATTATTATTCTGAATTATTAGAAATTCTTATTTTGTCTGAAAAATTATTTTTCTCTTCATATTATAATTAGCCTCAATTTTATTTCTTTCTTGACTGAAAAAGCTTTTTTTGTTGAGGATTCAAATTTTTTGTTGCAAATTCGTATCATATTTGAATAAATAGAAATAACATATGTAAAAATGTAATTGTTTTGAATTTTTTAAACATGTGGTGAGTACTTTTTGCATCAAGTTCGACCCTAGGGACGTCACTGTGCAATGAGTCCAAGAACTTGAAAAAATGTTATTCATTGACAGTTGTTTCAATTTTTCGAATCCAGATACAGATTCTGATCCAGATCCAAATCCTGATCCTGATCCAGATACAAAGATAGAAAGAGATCCTGATTCAGGTCAAAATCCTTATTCAGATCGAGACCAAGATTTAGATCCTGATACAGATTCAGATCGAGATCCTGATCCAGGTCAAAATCCTGATTCAGATCTAGACCAAGATCTTGCTCCAGGTTCAAATCCAGATTCAGATCCAGAACCAAATTCAACTTTTGGAAATGGCAAACTCTAATTTGTTGAAAATACGTCGGAGAGTATACAGAAAAATATTAATTTCTCGTTAAACTAACATTTATTAGGACATTATTATTGTAACAATAAAATTAAGAATGTCCCTTGATCTACTCCTTTTCTGATGTTCTGTTTTTAGATCGATAATCCTACACAGATTCCAATTCCGACCCGGTCCAAGACCCTGATCCTGATCCAGACGAAGATCTAGACCCTAATTCATATCCAGGTCCAGATTTACATACAGATAAAGACGGAGATCCTGAGCCTGATCCAGATCAAGATCCTAATTCAGATCCATGTCCAGATCATGATCCAGAACCAGATACAGATACAAATACCGATCGAGATCCTGATCCGGGTCCAAATCCTCATTCAGGTCCAAATTCAGATCCTGATCCTGATCCAGAGCAAGATACGGAGCAAGATCCAGGTCCAGATCTATATTTTTATCCAGGTCGAAATCCTGACTCACATCATTTTAAGAACTTGACTATGAACTTTAGACCCAGACCCTGATTTTGCTCCAGATCAAGATCCAGATCCTGATCCAGATCCATGTCCAGATCCTGATCCAGAGCCAGATACAGATACAAATACAGATCGAGCTACCGATCAAGGTCTAGATCCTAATTCAGATCCAGGGCCAGGGTCAGATTCAAATACAAATACAGATTGAAATCCTGATCTAGGTCTAAATTCATATTCAGATCCAAGTCCAGATCCTGATCCAGCGTGGGATGCATATACAGATACAGATCCTGATCCAAGTCGAAATCCTGATTCACATCAAGGTCCAAATCTTAATTCAGATTGCTGATTCAGTATCTACATAGTCGTCTAGATATTCATTATTATTTGAAGCACTCGGCTGTGAACTTTAGAACTTGAATTTCGAAGAAAAAATCATTTTTCTAAAATATGGAAGTTCTACATTTCGAACCAATTCAAATTTTGTACATTCCAAACTCTAATTTGTTAAAAATCCTTCACAGAGATTGCACATGAATATTAATTTCTAGTTTTTAAATATATTTTAGGACTTCACCACTATAACAAAAAAAAGATGAATGGCACGCAAATAAAGTAAATACATTTTGCAATGAATACTTCTTTTATTTTAAATTTCATTCCATAAATTATATATTATCTGCACTTGATCTACTGCTTTTCGCATGTTCTGTTTTCAGATCGAGAAGCACAACCAGATTCAGACCCAGACCCTGATCCTGCTCCAGATCAAGATCCTAATTCAGATCCAGATCCTGATCCTGATCCAGAGCAAGATACAGATACAAATACAGAACGAGATCCTGATCCAGGTCCAAGTCCTAATTCAGATCCAAGCCCAGGGCCAGATTCAAATACAAATACCTAAAGATTAAAATCCTGATCCGGGTCTAAATTCTCATTTAGATCCAAGTCCAGATCCTGATCCTGAGCCAGATAGAGATACAGATTGAGATCTTGATCCAGGTCGAAATCCTGATTCACATCCAGATCCAAATCTTTATTCAGATGCTTATTCAGTGTATATTATAGCCTTCTGGATATTCACAATTATTTGAAGAACTCGACTATGAGCTTTGGAAACTGAATTTCAGAAAAAAATGTTCAGATAGACAATCCTACCCAGATTCAAATCCAGACCCAGCCCAAGACCCTGAACTTGATCCAGATCCAGGTCCAGATTAACATGCAGATACAGATGGAGATCCTGATCCAAATCCAGATCCTGATTCAGATCCATGTACAGATCTGGATTCAGAGCCAGATACAGATACAAATACAGATCGAGATCCTGATCCAAATCCCGATCTTGATCCAGATCCTGATACAGCTCCACGTTCAGATCTTGATTCAGCGCCAGATACAAATACAGATCGAGATCCTGATCCAAATCCAGATGCTGAGTCAGTATCAACTTCTTTCTGTATATTCACCATTTTTTGGTGGACTCAACCCAGAACTCAATTCTGCAAAAGAAAAGGATAATAATACAAATTGGGGTGACAATTTATACCATTCTGATTCCAAATTTGAAATTTGGAATGCTTACGGATAGATATGAAGAGAACCAAATAGGTAAAGAAAAAACTGTCAACGGCCTTCCACATTTTGTTCAATTAGAATAAACTGCTCGTTTTAATTTGCAGTCTAATCATGAATTTCTTGGAAGCAATTTATTTATAATTATACACATCAGCCATGTGTTCATGCAACTATTCTAATTATGTTTCCTATTTGAGGGTTTAGTGATAAGCTAAACCAATAAGGAAAAATTTTAATTGTTTTCCTTGTCGCAATTGGATTAATCATTCTATAATGTCTATGACTATATTCGAGGCAAAAAATTATAAATAGTGCACATAGTATGATGAATAAACAACGTATGAAAACAAATGAAAAGTACATAATTTTTTCCACCATCTACAGTTTTGCCGCCTGAAGTATCGTTATAGATGTTAGAAAATTGCTTACCCAACTGCGACAAGTGATAAATAATGTCAAATGTTTCCTCATTGTTTTAGCTTGTTAATAAACCATCAGATAGAGCATAGGATTAGGATAATTGCATTTATATTAATAGCTGATGTGTATATAAATAGGCAACTTCCAAGAAGTTCACAGCCAGACAGGGAAGTTTAAAAGATAAAGTTTATTTCAATTGAAGAAAATGAGGATGATGGTTGGCAGTTTTTCCTTAACCTTTTTTGTTCTCCTTATTTCAATGCGTAAGTATCAAATAAATTGAAAATTGAATTATCAGAAACGGAAATAAGAATTCCAAGTTTAGAATTTGAAATCGAAGTGGTGACAGTTTTCATTTCAATTTGTATTATTCTTTCCTTTTGCAGAATTATGTAATGGTCAGGGAGCTTGGTCTCCTGGAGCTGCATCTGCATCTGGATCTGGATCAGGATTAGGATCACGTAACGGTCCGTGGACTTGGATTCCTGGAGCTGAAATTGTATTAGGATCAGTGCCTGGATCTGGATAGAATTCTGCACCTGGATGTGGATCTGGATGTCCATCTGGACACAGATTATCCTAGTATCAGTGGATCATGTGAAGAAATATAAAATGTATGAAATGTAATTTAAAATAATAGAAGTATTAATTTGAAATTGCATTTTTTTATTGTATTCATCCTTTTTTTGTTTAAATTGTGATGTCTCAAAAACATGATTAAAAATATATATTCATAATTTTCTGCATACTCTGTAAAGTATTTTTAATCAATCAGAGTTTGGAAGATCAAAAATTGGAATTTGGTAAAAAGCTAGACCCTTCGTACTTAGGAAAAAGAATTTTGTTTCTTAGAAATTAATTTCCTAAGTGCACAGTTGAGTCCTCCAAATAATGGTGAGTATCCAGAAGGTTATGTAGATACAAAACCAGAATCTGAATCAGAAATTGGACCTGTAATTGGATCAGGATCTGGACCTGGATCGAGTCAGGATTTGGAACATGATTTGAATCAGGATATAGACCTGTGTCAGGATCCCGATCTGTATCTTCACCTGGCTTTGGATCAGTATCTGGGTATGGATTAGGATCTGGGTAGGGTTCTGGATGTCGACGTGGATCTGGATCTGGAATCTGGATGTTAATTTGGACACAGAATATCCAAGTAGCAGTAGATGAAATGAAAAAAATGTCGAATTAATGGAATATAATTCAAAATAAAAGAAGTATTGTTGTAGAAGTATTTAAGTGTTGAAGAAGTATTGAAAAAGTTGTATTGGGCCCAAAACGAGAAAATTAGTCAAAGTAGGCGCGTCAGTTCACTCTCAAGCGGGAAGCACACACGTTTTCGTAGCGAATAAACACGATAGCGGACTCGCCTCGCCAACAGTGGGGCTCCGATGATTGAAGCCGATCGGACTGATCGGATTATTTCATGCCATCGAATGCGCCTGTAGGGTACCTCTTTGACCTTGACAACAGCGCCATCTGATACCCGAACTATAGGGTATCTTGTATTGGAGCAATGTTAACGAAAAAGAGCAGGAATGTCAATTCATTTTAATTAAAATGTTATACTACTGTCTAATAGTATATTGTGCTACAAGTTGAAAAAGCGAGAGATTTAAAACGAGTGTGAAGTTAGCTACCCGAGCGGAGCGAGGGTGGCTATCACACGAGTTTTAAATCGTCGCTTTTTCAATGTGTGGGACACGATACTTTTTCTATAATTTGTTAAAAAGTCCTAGTTTTTGTTTACCTGTTTTTTGTGTAAAAAGAAGGCGATTTTTTGTCGATTGACGCAACAATGACAATGGCAATTATCAAAACCATGGCAATAATATGGCAGTAATAATAAGCTGGTTCTCACAATTGAATAGTTGGCCCATACAGTTGAGGGCTTCAAAACTTCCGATTTTTCGTGAAAAAAACCAAGCACAGTATTTTCGGAGAAACTGACGGTGTTTTTTTGCTTTTGCCAAGTGACAAAAGTACATACAAAATACACAACTCGAGACTTTTCAGGAAATTGCTTTTAGGTTAGGGACGACAGTCGGAAAATAGAATGAAGTTGGCTGCGCACGATGGACGAGTCCACCCGAGGCAGCACGAACCCACCCGAAATAACATTTACTTTTTCCACTGTGCCTCACTTTTATCACTCTCCATTTACTTTTTCCACTGCATCTGTCCACTTTTGTCACTGTTGCCCGGAAAGGTCGGTACTGCGCATGCGCCACGTCATCGAGCAAAAATCGGTAACTTTTTACACCAAAAACAGGTGGAAAAACTGGCACTTTTTCGCGAATTATAGAAAAAATAAATTATTTTCTATAAGATTTCTTGTTAATATTTAATTGAAATTCAAATTTCTTCTCAATAGTTCCAAATTTGTGGCGCTGTTGTAGTTACCCAACAGGCGTATTGGAAACGATGGCTTTGCAACCTCTTTTTCTATCGTATTGGATAGACAGAGAGTGTATGATCGTTTCGAAATGAAATGTGTGACTTGTAATTGGAACACAATCGAATCTCTCTGTCTACCTCATACGATAGAAAGAGAGATCTCGAAAAAATCGTTTCGAATTCGATCGCACCTCGTTGTCTATCTCACATGGTAAAAAGAGAGATTTGCCCACTGCAGCGTTTCGTAACCTCAAACTGTCAAGTGTTGACGTGAAAATTCTGAAAACTGTGTTTTTCGTGAACAATTAATCTAATATTTATATAATTTTGTGATTTTCTGTCAAATAACTTCTTCGTATGTCTGGTTATGAAATGGCGCATAATGCGCCATGCATTATGCGCTGCGCAAAAGTGTGTGCTTCCCACTTGAAGTGTTTGGCAAAGTGTTTTGCTTATGCATACATAGTTGCAAAATATTGATGTGCTTTTGGATGATGTTGTTTTCGAATTGTTTAAGAAAGCGAGAGACAGAGGATCTGGAGCAAGAGAAACATTTATTTTAACATGCAACAGCAAACTTTCAGTCCCAAACGCGGGCTCAAATCCAAATTCGACTCTGTATTCAGTTTTTTAATAATTTTTCTAATTGATTAGTTATTTTTAAATTAATTTCATTACGAATAACATAATATTATTTGAAAGGAATGCATAAAATCAGGGGTATTTTCCAATTTTCAATTGTTCAGTTATTTTTAATGTTTTTTAGTTTTTAAATAAAACCGTTTTTTATACAACATATCCTCAGGGTTTTATGTAGTTATTTTGTAATTTACTCAGTTTTTAAAGTATGAACAATATGTGATGTTTACGATATTTTTGGTCGTAAATAAATACGGCTGACGTGGCATTCATTTGTTTGGCTGTGATTTGTGATCTCAACGGCGCGAAATTTGAAAATGGTTTGGTCCGAGCTAGAGTCAGAATTTATAATATGAATTAGTCTTCAGAGTTCAGCTTTACAATTTGCTTCTAAAATTTTTCTTAAAAATGGATCACTGGGTGGATGATGTGGCAATAGTAACAGGTGCAAGTTCTGGAATTGGTCAATCGATTGCCAACATCTTGATTAAAAATGGTCTCAAGGTCTTCGAATTGGCTAGACACTTGGAAAAAATGGAAAAACTGTTTTAAAAAAAGCCGATTTTCCCCAATTAAATTTTGCAGGAATTACTTCATTAAAAAAAATAATCATTAGGAAGAGTTGACTATTATATTTATTTATTTTCAATTTAAGCTTGTTCTATTTCAAGATCGTGATCCTGATCCAGGTCAAAATCCCGATTCAGATAGTGATCCAGAGCCAGATACAAATAAAGATTGAGATCCTGATCCGGGTCAAAATATTGGTTCAGATCCAGGTCCAGATCGAGATCCTGATCCAAAACCAGATACAGATCCAGCTACAGATGCAGATCGAGATCCTGATTCAGGTGCAAATCCCGATTTATATCCAGGACTAAAATCAACCTTTGGAAATGCCAAACTCTAATTTGTTGAAGATACGTCACAGAGTACACAGAAAAATATTGATTTCTAGTTTTATCAATATTGTTAGGACATCACTATTTCAAGAATAGAAGGATGAATGGCATTCACATCAAAAAAATGAAATTTGCAATCAATAGGGGAGAGTGGTCCCATACCGACCTAGTCGCTCACGACTTAGCACAATTTTTGGTTTTTGAAAATTTGATTATTTTTGGGTCTTATATGTTTGTTGAGTTTGAAATTTTGAATTTTAATATCACAACTGTTGGTCTTACAGAATATTGTTGAAGGGAAAAATATTGCATTCGTCGAACCAAACTCAGCACAAATTTTTGTTTTCCGAAATTTGATTATTTTAGGGTCTTGTATGTTTTTTTAGTTTGACATTTTGGGTTTTAATATGACAACAGTTGGTATTACAGAATTTTGTTAATGGAAAAAAGACTGCATTTGTTGAATACAACTCAACTTATGTTTTTTTTTCGAAGTTTGATTATGTTTGGGTCTTATATGTTTGTTGAGTTTGAAATTTTGGATTTTAATATCACAACTGTTGGCCTTAGAGAATATTGTTGAAGGGAAAACTATTGCATTCGTCGAGCCAAACTCAAGAACAAATTTTTGTTTTCCGAAATTCGATTGTTTTAGGGTCTTGTATGTTCTTTTAGTTTGACACTTTAAGCTTTAATATGAAAAATGTTGGTATAACAGAATTTTATCAAAGGGAATAAAGACTGGATTTGTCGAGCAACACTCAGAACAAATTTTGGTTTTCTCGAAATTTGATTATATTTGGGTTTTGTATGTTGTTTGAGTTAGACGTTGTAGTTTCCGTGCAACACTCTATAATCCAGATACAAATACAGATAGAGATCTTAATCAAGATCCAAATCCTGAATCAGATCCAGGTAAAGATCCAGATTCTGATCCTGATACTAATTTAGAGCCAGATCCAGATTCTCATCTAGAGCTAGTTACAGATCCAGATACAAATTCAGATCAAAATCCTGAACCAGGTTCAAATGATGATTCGGACTAAGGTCCAGATCCAGATTGTGATCCAGAGCAAAATATAATTAAAGATCGAGATCCTGATTCAGATCCAGTTCCAAATCCTGATTCAGGTGCTGATTCAGAATCTACATAGCCTTCTGGATATTCACCATTATTTGAAGGACTTGACTGTGAACTTCAGAATTTTAATTTCCAAGAAAGAAATTCTTTTCGGATGTTCTGTTTCCAGATCGAGAACCCTACCCACATCTAGGTCCAGATCCATATCATGATCGAGAGTCAGATACAGAGCTCGATACAAATGCAGATCGAAATACAGATCCAGTTCCAAAATCTGATTTGGACCCAGGTCTAGATCCAGATCGTGAACCAGAGCTAGATTCAGACACAGATAGAGATACAGATAAAGTTCAAGGTCCTGATCCAGATATAGTTCCAAATCCTGATTCATATGCTAGATAAGCACCTACATAGCCTTCTGAATATTCACCATTATTTAAAGGACTCAATTGCAAACATTATAAACTCACTTTCTGAGAAAGAAATTCTTTTCGGATGTTCTGCTTTCAGATCCAGAACCCTACCCAGATCCAGGTCCAGATCCATATCCAGGTTTCAATGTGACAACTGACAAGCTGTCCGGAACTTTTAACGAGACAAATGTTTTCTTATGTATTTCGAACCGCTGAAACCGAATCTGCGGTCAAAATAGTACCTTTCATGATTGGTTTCCGACATAACCTCAAAAAAACGCATTTTTCAGTATGTGATAGAAAAAAATGATTTCATTAGCGATTTTGAGCTGCTGAAAGTCATAAAGGTCACACTGTTCTGTAATGCTGTTACTGCAAGTACACTGTAAAAACTATGGTTCCATTTTAATTGAGCATCATTTTTTTGGCGTCCTATTATAATACCGAATCGTCTTGTTTTGAAGCCATCGTTCGTACTATTTTACTTTGCTAAGTTCAAATTGAAAAGTGGTACGTACTAGCGAACTAAAATAATGATAAAATAATAAATAATAATAATAAAAATTGTTTGAATTTTTTGCCACTTCATGCTTAAAAGAAACAGAAAACTATTACGTAGAAAAAGCAGAGATATGAGATTCAACCAAGAAAGATTTTTCAACCAATGAAGAAAAAAAAATCTCATCTGAAATGTTGAGTTTTTAATAATTTTCTACAGAAATAATTGAATTTTCGACTTAAAAAGACGAGTTTTCAACAAAATAATTGAATTTTTAACTGAAAAAGATCAACTTCCTAGCAAAAATGAAATGGCTACATTTTTAATTTAAAAAATTCATTTTCAACAACAACAAAATACAAATTTTCAAACGAATATTTTAATTTTTAATGCAATTTCAACCAAAACTGTTAATTTTCTACAAAAAAAAGACAAATTTTCAACAAAATAGATAAATTTTCAATTAAAAAAGATCAATTTTCAACAAAAAGTAGAATAGTTTAATTTTCAGTTGGAGGAATAAATTTCTAAACAAATAAAATATATTTACAGCGAAATAATTGTATTCCAAACCAAGCAAATAAATGTTCCACCAAAAAGATTAAATGTCTATGAAAAAAAAAATTTCGAACAAAAATTAAGTTAAATTTTTAGTTTAAAAAATTGATTTTCAATAAAAACACTAATTTTCAAACAAAGAAAAATTAATTTTCAATTAAAAAATTATTTTTCTACCAAAAAAAAGATAATCTTCAACAAAATACATGAATTTTTAAACAAATATTTTAACGTTTTATGGATTTTTTAACCTAATAGTTGAATTTTCAACTAAAAAGGTGAATTAATCACCAAGAAGATTAATATTCTACTACAAAAGACACACAAAAGTTTCAGCAATATACAGAAATTTTCAAACAACTATGTAGTTGAATTTTTAACTGAAGTAGATTAATATTCAAACAAACATGATATAGTTGAATTTTTAGTTAAAAAATTAATTTTCAATTTGAAAAAAAAACCAATTTTGAACCAACATAATTTCAATAAAGACTCAAGAGTCAAGTGGCTGGCATATTGAATTTTCTTTGGTTATTGATTACATGCATATCGTAATTACAAGAATAGTATTTTTTCCATAGTACATAAAAATAAAAATATTTGCATTTATAGTACTTAAATTTATATTAATAACATATAATATATTTAGACATTTGTCAATATTATCTATATTTATACTTTTTACAATTTACATTTTTGCAGCTCATATGTAGTATTTAGGATAGAAGAAAAAGAAAAAAAAATCTCCTCTGAAATATTTTTGAAAAAAAGTTGAATTTACAACTCGAAAATTTGCATTTTCTACCAAAATAATTGATTTTTCGACTTACAAAGAGGAGTTTTTAACAAAATAAGTGAATTTTTAACTAAAAAAGATCAACTTTCTAGCAAAAATGAAATAGCTACATTTTTAATTTAAAAAATTCATTTTCAACAAAAAAAAAAAACGGTTTTTTCAACCAAATTTGTTAAATTTTTTAAACAGAGGAATGCACTTTTAACTAAAATGCTGCATCTTCAATAAAAAAAAATTTAACCAAATAGTTAAAATTTCAACCTAAAAGGTTATATTGTTACCAAAAAAAAAAAGAAATTTTCAACAAAAAATAGAATGGTTTAATTTTAAGATAGAGAAATATGTTTTTAACCACTTAAAATAAATTTTTAATAAAATAGTTAAATTTTCAACCAAGCAGATGAATTTTCAAACAAAAAGATTAGATGTCTATCAACAAAAAGTTCGACGAAAAATTGAATAGTTGAATTTTTAGTTGGAAAAATTAATTTTCAATAAAAAAGAAACTAATTTTCAACCAAAAGAATCATTTTTAACAAAATATATGAATTTTCAACAAAATATTTAAAGTTTTGATAGAATTTCCAACCTAATAGTTGAATTTGCAACCAAAAAGGTTATATTGTTACAAAAAAAAAAAAATCAACAAAATAGATGAATTTTCAACTATAAAAGATAAATTTTCAACAAAAATAGAATAGTTTAATTTGAAGTTAGAGAAAATAGTTTTTAAGCATATAAAATAAATTTTTAACAGAATATTTCCATTTTCAAACAAACAGATGAATTTTCAACTAAAAAGATTAGCTGTATATAAAAAAAAAATCCAGAAAAAATTAAGTTAAATTAATAGTCAAAAAAATTAATTTTGAATAAAAAACACTAATTTTCAATAAAAAAATAATTTTCTACCAAAAAAGGATAATCTTTAACAAAATACATGAATTTTCAACCAAATATTTTCATTTTTTATGGAATTTTTTACCAAAAGAATGAAATTTCAACCAAAAAAGAATAATTTTTAACAAAATATATGAATTTTCAACAAAATATTTAAAGTTTTAATAGAATTTTCAACCTAATAGTTGAATTTGCAACCAAAAACGTTATATTGTAACAAAAAAATAAAAAATAAATCAACAAAATAGATGAATTTTCAACTAAAAAAGATAAATTTTTGACAAAACTAGAATAGTTTAATTTGAAGTTAGAAAAATAAGTTTTTAAGCAAATATTTCAATTTTCAAACAAACAGGTGAATTTTTAACTAAAAAGATTAGCTGTCTATAAAAAAAAATTTTCGAGGAAAAATTAAGTTGAATTTTTAGTTACAAAAATTGATTTTCAATTAAAACACGAATTTTCAACCATAGGAAAATTAATTTTAAATAAAAAAATAATTTTCTACCAAAAAAAGATAATCTTTAACAAAATACATGAATTTTCAACCAAATATTTTAATTTTTTATGGACCTTTTTACCAAATAGATGAATTTTCAACCAAAAAGGTGAATTTATCACCAAAAGTTTCAACAATATTCAGAAATTTTCTAACAAATATGTAGTTGAATTTTTAACTGATAAAGATTAATGTTCAAAAAAAATGTTATAAATAAATTTTTAGTTGGAAAATTAATTTTCAATAGAAAAAAAACTAATATTCAACCAAAAAAAATAATTTTCAATAGAAAAAAAAACTAATTTTGAACCAAAAAAATTAGTTTATTACCAAAAAAGAATAATTTTTAATAAAGGACATGAATTTTCAACCAAATAGTTGAATTTTCAACTGCAGAAGATAAAAATGTTCAACCAAACATGGAATAGTCGAATTTTCAGTTCAAAAAATAATATTGAAAAAAAGTTGAATTTAAAAAAAAAAGAAAAGATGTTTAAACTAAAATGATGAATTATGAACAAAAAAATGAATTTTTAACAAAGTAGTTTCACTTAGTAGATATTGTGAAAGAAGGTATTCCTTTCTTTGAATTTAAAAGCAATCATTTATTTATAAAAAGTAAAATCAAATTATTTATTTATTTTTCATCCTAAAGGACCCTTAAGCCTATCATTTTCAATTCTCTAAATTTAAGAATGAATCAACGGATTTAGAGATTTTCAAAATCATCTTACAAATTAATAATTGTTTGTTATTCGTGAATAAAAAATTGTTTTGAAATCTATTTTAAATATTCTCATAAAATTATTACTTTTTAGAATAAAAAATCATTTAAAACTTTGTCAGGAATCCTAAGGAAATTTTTGTATCATCTTGAAATCTATCAAAATCCTTAAATAGCTGCAAAACTCAATTTAAAAAATGTTGTAAAATCTACATTTTGTTTTAAAATTTTTGGAATGTTTTCAAATTTTTCAGATGTTGACGTTCTGGAAAATTAACAAAAATCACTTAAAGTGTTCCAAATTATTTTTAGTATCGTAAAACCTTTATTCCCTTTAATTTATACTTTCATGCATAAATCACATGGCACTTGTAAATATAACTTAATTTAATCAGAATGTGTTATGATACTGAAAAAAATTGGATGTGAAATTTCAAGAATTAGACAAAAAATATCAGTCATTTTTAACGTAAATCCGTAAAAATAAAACGGGAATCCAAGCTGGAACCCCATCTTGAATTCAGCTGCAACCAAATTTATTTCAGTCGGTAATCTCGTAGACAAGATCCAGATCCTGATCCAGATCCAGGTCCAAATTCAGATACAAATACAGATGGAGATCCTGATCCTGATCCAGGACCAAATCCTAATTCAGATCCCGGTCCAGATCCGGATTCTGATCGAGGTTCGAATCCTGATTCACATCCAGGTCCAAATCCTGATTCAGATGCTGATTAAGTATCTACATAGCCTTCTGGATATTCATAATTATTTGAAGGACTTGACTGTAAACATTTTCTTATTTTGAATTTTCTTCCATCAATTCTATATTTCCTACCCTTGATCTACTGCTTTTCGGCTGATCTGTTTCCAGATCGAGAACCCTACCCTGATCCAGACCCAGACCAGGACCCAGACCCTGCTCCTGCTCCAGACCCTGATCCGGCTCCAGACCAAGATCCAAATCCTGATCCAGATCCAGGTCCAGATTCATATGCATATACTGATGGAGATTCTGATCCAGATCCTGATGCAGATCCATGTCCTGATCCAGAGCCAGATGCAGATACAAATACAGATCGAGAGCCTGATCCAGGTGCAGATGCTGATTCAGTATCTACATGTCCTTCTGTATATTCACCATATTTTGGTTGACGCAACTCAGAACGCAATTCTGCAAAAGAAAAAAAAAACAAATTCTGATGACAATACATCACACTTCGATTTCAAATTAAGAATTTAGAATACTTACGGATAGATATGAAGAGAACCAAGAAGGTAAAGAAAAAACTGCCAACAGGCGTCCTCATTTTGTTCATTAAAAATAAACTGCTTCTTTTAAAATTTCTAGCCTGACTATGAATTTCTTGAAAGAAGCTTTTTTATAATTATGCACATCAGCTATGTATGCATGCAACTATCCTAATTATGTTCCCTATCGGATAGTTTAGTGATAAGCTATGACAATAAGGAAACATTTGAACTTTTTTCTCGTCGCGGTGAGATAAATCATTCCATAATGTCTGGGACTATATCCCAGGTAAAGAATGATACATATTGCAAAAAGTATGATAAATAAAAAATGTATGAAACAAATGAAAAGTGTATATAAGTTTTTCCGCTATGTATAATTTTGCCACCTGGGGTATCATCATAAACGTTATAAAATTGCTTACCTAACTGCAACAAGTTATAAATAATGTCAAATGTTTCCTCATTGTTTTAGCTGGTTAATAAACCATCGAATGGAGTTCAGGAGTAGAATAATTGCATTCATATAAATAGCTGATGAGTATATAAATAAGCATCTTTCAAGAAGTTCACAGTCAGACAGGAAAGTTTAAAAGAAACAGTTTATTTTAATCGAAGAACATGAAGACAATGGTTGGCAGTTTTTTCTTAACCTTTTTGGTTCTCCTTATTTCTATGCGTAAGTATTAAATAAATGAATTAAAAATGTATAGAATTCCTGAAAATAAAACAAGAATTCAATGATCAAATTTGGACAAACACCACAAAATGCTCCTATTGTAATTCCTAAAAACAAAAAATTTGTTTCTTTGCACAAAGTTAAAAAAGAGGAAAGAAAAATTAGAAGGCAACCAACCAAATACCCTTCCTTCTCTTTTTTATTTCTCTCGTCTTTTTTATTTTTATTATTATCAAATCACAATATGAAAGCATGCACAATATTTACCAACGTTTCGATGCTCACACAGCATCCTTATCAAGGCAAGAAACAAACAAGAAATGAGAGAAAGTCAAGACACATGAAAACGTATTGCTAAATGTAATTAATCATACTAGAATAACTTTTGTTTAATTTATCCTAATCAGTTTTTAAATTAATAGACAACTTATTTTGTTTTTTTTTAATGTAAAGCATTTCCATGAATTCTCTCTTTCTCTCATTACTCTCACTGTGTAAAATTCCAACATTATCCCAGTCAAACTCATGGTCAACATCAACAAACCCTCTCGTATGTCTAGCAAAAACACTCTTATAACAACGTCCTAAACGAACATCACTTTTGTGTTCCTTCATCCTAGTATTAAGAAGTTTGCCAGTCTGTCCCACATAAGTCCTCACAGATCTTGCAAGTGATCTTGTAAACAACACCACCTTTTTCAAATTTATCTAAAGGATCTTCACCAAAAGTTATTATTGAATCCATTTTAAATGGTATATGGAAAATAGTATAAATATTAAATTTTTCTAACATAAATTCAATAGTTTTCGAACTTTGACCAACACAGAAAAAACTGAAGTTAAATTTTGTTGCATGTAAAATTTTCGGCTTTCAAAGATTACATGCTATTTGGCGAAAGTTTATCTTACGATGGAATAAAAGCTTTCGTCTGCTACGCCCTTTGCAGCAATGGAAACACGGCAAGGTATGAGTGAAAATCTATAAATCAGGACACCAGATTTAAAACAACTTTTCACTTACCTAATTGTTATTTTTAAAATAATTAGACTTTTCGCGGACGAATCAGAACGTATTTTTCGTGAATGTAAATAAAGAACTTGACACAACAACAACTATCGTCACCATCTTTAAAGATTACTCCATGGCTTATGTAGTTCATAAGATGGTAACCGATCTTGGAAGATTTTATCGTGATACTTTCTGCCACAGTCGGTATTGTAGGTTAGGAACAAAACGAAAAATAGAAATCGAATAAATTTTGAAGTTGGAACATTCAAAAATTATTTTTCGAACCGACTGAAAAATCCCGAAAATAAAATTCTCGACACTGTAAAATTTCCGAGCTGGAAAATTCGCGATTAATAAAATTCCCGAACAGTTAATAATATTACCGAATTTGAAAATTGCCGGCAGTTAATAATATTACCGAATTTGAAAATTCCCGACAGAAAGTTGCCGAATTATGAAATGTGTGAATTAGAAAATTCCCGAATTTAAATAAATAATTTTGCCAAGTGAATATTATTTATTTATTTATTAATAATACAATAATAAAATATTTCTATTCAAGAAAATATTTAATGTTTAAAGTTTCTTAAATTATTGTTTGAATTTAAAATAATAATATTTGAAATAACAACTTGGAGGACTGAAAAGTCCCGGAAAATAAAATTCCCAACTCTGTCAAATTCCCGATTAATAAAATTCCCGAATAATGAAATTCCCAAATTGGAAAATTCCCGAACAGGTTATGATATAACCGAAATGGATAATTCCCAACAGTTTATAATATTACCGAATTTAAAAATTCGCGACAGAAAATTGCCAAGTTATAAAATATCCAAACTAGAAAATTCCCGAATTTAAACAAATATAATAATCAAATATTTTTATCGAGAAAAAAATTATTTGTAATGTTTAAAGTTTCTAAAATTATTGTTTAACTTTGAAATTACAATAATTGAAAAAAATATATTTCTGGATGAAAATTGTCTTCAAGTATTGTTATTTCAAATTCAAACAATAATTTTAGAAACTTTGAACAAGAAAGATATGTTTTTTTTAATAAAAATATTTGATTATTTTATTTTAAAATAATAAATAATATTGATTGGAAAAGAATTTTTTTATTGTTTCGGGAGTTTTATAATTCGAGAATTTTCCACTTCGGATATTTCATAATTCGGCAATTTTCTATCGGGAATTTTAAAATTCGGTAATATAAACTGTCGAGAATTTTCCATTTCGGTAATATCATAAACTGTTCGGGAATTTCATCATTTGATAATTCTACTATTTGGGAATTTTATTTTAGGATTTTTCAGTCGTCCAAAAATTTTCATCTAAAAATATATTTCTTCAATAATTGTTATTTTGAATTTGAACAATAATTTTAGAAACTTTGAACAGGAAAAAATATTTTTTTTTTATAAAAATATTTGATGATTGTATTTTTAATAAGTAAATAATATTGATTGAAAAACTATTTTTTCTATTGTTTCGGGAGTTTTATAATTCAAGAATCTTCCAGTTCGGATATTTTATAATTCGGCAATTTTTTATCGGGAATGTTAAAATTCGGTAATATTATAAACTGACGGGAATTTTCCGTTTCAGTAATATCATGAACTGTTCGGGAATTTCATTATTTGGGAATTTTATTCCATAGTCGAAAATTTTATTATTCGGGAATTTGACAGTCATAAATTTGATTTTTTAGGATTTTTCAGTCGTACAAAAATTTTCATCCAAAAATATATTTTTTCAATAATTGTTATTTTAAATTCAAACAATAACTTTAGAAACTTTGATCAGCAAAAAATATTTTGTTGTTATAAAAAGATTTGACGATTGTATTTTTAATAAATAAATAATATTGATTGAAAAACAATTTTTTCCTATTCTTTCGGAAGTTTTATAATTCAGGAATTTTCCAGTTCGGATATCTTATAATTCGGGAATTTTTTTAATTCGCGAAGTTTATTATATATTCGAAAATTTTATTATTCGGAAAATTCCCAATTCGGGAATTAGACAGAGTCATGAATTTTATTTTTTAGGATTTTTCAGTCGTCCAAAAATTTTCATCCAAAACTATATTTTTTCAATAATTGTTATTTAAGATTCAAGCAGTAATTTTAGAAACTTTAAACATTACCATTTTTTTGATAAAAATATTTGATTATTGTATTTTCAATAAATAAATAATATTCATGAAAAAAAAATTTCATTTGTCTAAATTCGGGAATTTTATAATTGGGGAATTTTCTAGTTTGGATATTCTGGAATTCAGCAATTTTATGTAGGAAATTTTCCAATTTGGTAATATCATAAACTGTCGGGAACTTCATCATTCGGGAATTTTTCATTTCGGTAATATTATATACTGTCCGGGAATTTTATTATTATGGAATTTGGAATTCAATTATTTGGGGATTATCTAATTCAGGAATTTTACAGTCTCGAGAATTTTTCAGTCTTCCCGATTTTTCACCATAAGTGTATAATAATAGTCTTTTTAGAAAATAAAGAATAATGTCCAAATACATTTATGGTGAAAAACCATTTTTTTCTGAGTTTTGAAAAAAATTAAGTTGTCCCAATGTAATTGGTATTATTGTTTATCCCTAAGCTTGCAGACATCTTTGATTTCCCAACCTGAAATACCTGATAGAATATACTTAAATTTCCATCAATATTATCATAATATAAAATGTTATCTACAGTACAAAATCAAGATTTTCAATTTACATTCAATATTAGCAATATTTTAGCAGAAATAGTTATGGAAGATTTGGAGGTCTTTGCTTTCAAGAAGCTGGATTTTGTTTTGCCCTTTTATTTTCGGTATGTTGATGACACCTTATTATGTGTTCCTCTAGCAAAGTTGCAGGCAGTTTTTGATGCTTTTAATAGTTTTCATTCAAAACTTCAGTTCACCCATGAAATTATAACCGAACCAATTTGTTCGAATTAATTCAGTTATATTTCATTACTAATTTCTAACAAAAATTACATTCTCTACTTATCTTGTGTATCCAATAAGAGCGGGCGCCAGATCCTTCACGGATCAATCACAAATGTGACAAAGTTATGTTGGAAAATAATTTAAAAGAAGAATTCTTAACAAAATTGAAGTTAAATTGAAAAGTTATAATTAGTAACTGTAAACTAAAGAATGGACTAGCTCAGCCCCGTCGCTGGAAAATGGTAGAGTGTCTGGTTCTTTAAATCGGAAATAAGAAAATTAAATTTAAGTAATCTAATATAAATCATGAACAAAATTATTCTTTTTCTGAATTATATACGATTTATTCTACCAGGACAACATAATTCTTGTTACAATCAAAGTTATAATAAAATAGTCGAAGGGCAGAAACAATTAAGTTAAGGGGGGTGGGGGTGAAAAGCAAAAGATGTATACAAAATGGAGGACCTAATTAATTTTAAACGAAATGTGATCTTTCGTCTCGGTTGTGCAAGACTAAACACATGGGCTACACAATATTCTTAAATTCAACAATTAAACATAATTTTTGCAGATTATAGGGTAATATTTTGTCAATTATGACCGGGGAACGTAGGTCAATTCGGGGATTATTTTCAATTTAAAATACAATATCTTGGGACTAAGGGACAAAGGATAAACTCTGAATATAAAGCACAAAACAAAAGAATTATAAATATGGAGATTTTCAATTATAAATGGGGGACAACGGGGACAGAATTTCACTAGTATTAGGACAAAATAAAATAAATTAACCAGAGGGAACCATGGGACAAAAATGCAACAATATTGCAACAATATAAATATTAAACATTCACAAAGAAAAGTAAATAAATTGATTCATTAATTAATTCAGTCAGGAACATTCCAAAATTGGTTGCCCTTATTATTCTAAAAGGAAACCAGTCAAATACACAACAAAAAGGGGGCCACACAGTATCGCAGAATATTTCCTTCCAGATTATAAAAAATGAATTTCTACCTTCTAATTAGATGAAGAGTTCCTAGTGTTCACCAACTCTAATCTCTGAGACACTTTTTTTTAAATAATATACGACTTTAAACTTATTAAATGATAAGAAAAAATTGACACGTCCTTCTCCAAAAGCTGCTCGACGAAAGAGGAGAGTTCTTCCCCGGCGTGGGTTTCTTCTTTAGCAACCGGCTGAATCCTGATTGGTCGAAATGGTGTTCCGTGATTGGCGTTACTATGGAAAGTTTGAACAGTTGAAATAGGCTCTCAGGGATGTGACTGTAAAGGACTATACTGTGTCCACCAAAATGGTCTCTTCTGAATTTGGTGATAATTAGTCAACCGATTCGGTCCAAATGATGTTGAATTACTGTCCAAGACGTCCTCTCCGAAGTATATGATCAACAAGCTGACTACTAAGTTCCTACTAAGACTTAATCCAAATTAGGAAACATAGCAACAGAAATGTCGCCAGTGATATCCGCGCCTGAGCTACAGAGGTCCCTCTCGCATTGCCGGGGCTCGACAATAAACCTTCCCAATAAAAGAGATTATGAATTCCGCTCCGAGGAGAATAAGTTAGTTAGGAAATCAAGTGTCGGACGAAAACTTGAATCCTAGTAGCATTCCAAGATATTTAATAAATATTGGGGTACGACCAGAAGGACAGGAGTAGGTTGGCACACAGCAGTAGGATTGGCGTGAAAATTTGAAATAGGTTGAATTACTCCAATTGACAAAAGGCGTCCCATTTGCTTCTTGAAGTCTCTCATTAGGTCTGGAGGGATCAGGATTCTTCAGGATGGTCTCATTTTCGAAGGGTACATGCAATAAAAAGGAAAAACGGGCAGAATCTTATTCTTAAACTTAAACTATCTTAAATTATTAACCCAAGTCTTGGAAAACCGCGCAGCTTCTGGGCAGGCACGAGCAAACGAATTAAATTATTTTAAGTAAAGAAACCGAAATAATCTGAATCTTGAAATTTAAGGAACTTGTGACTTGCAAATATTTTGCAACGTCACAGAATAGAGAACAATAATAGAATCATTTTTTTGGACGTAGAAGTAATTAAGGGTCAGGATGGTCATATTATTACCAATTGATACAGAAAAAGTACATATTCGCGTAGAATTTTAAATTTATTTTCGGCTCATCCTTTTCAAAACAAAATTTCAGTAATCAAAAACTTAGTTGACAGAGCTCTAGGTTCGTCCCACATTTCATTTCACCAAGAGAATTTGAATATTGTTAGGAATATCCTCTTTCTTAATCATTACCCACAAAAGTTGATTGAGCACCACATCACAATTAGAATTCAACAAATCAGAAACAAACAAAGTAACATTTTATGTACAGATAATCAGAAAGAATTAAGAGAATATAGTTCTTTCAATACTTTTGTTCATCCTTTTTTTGATCAAATTTCGAAAACTATTGAATTTATGTTAAAAAAATTTAATATTCATACTATTTTCCTTATACCATTTAAAATGGATTCAATAATAACTTTTGGTGAAGATCCTTTAGATAAATTTGAAAAAGGTGTTGTCGTTTACAAGATCACTTGCAAAATCTGTAAGATGGAGGAACACTAAAGTGATGTTCGTTTAGGACGTTGTTACAAGAGTGTTCTTGCGAGACATACGAGAGGGTTTGTTGATGTTGACCATGAGTTTGACTGGGATAATGTTGAAATTTTACACAGTGAAAGTAATAAGAGAAAGAGAGAATTCATGGAAATGCTTTAGATTGAAAAAACAAAATAAGTTGTCTATTAATTTAAAAACTGATTTGGATAAATCAAACAAAAGTTATTCTAGTACGATTAATTACATTTATCAATAAGTTTTCATGGGTCTTGACATTCTCTCATTTCTTGTTTGTTTATAACGGATTTGTCTTTTGACCCACATTCAGTTGTCAGGTATCGAGGCGATAGCGTCATTATTTCGTCGCTGTTCCTACCTGCTCTAATTTTTCTTGCCCTGATAAGGGTGCTGTGTGAGCACCGAAACGTTGGTAAATATTGTGCATGCTTTCATATTGCTTAAATAATAAAAAAATATATATATAAAAGAAAAGGAAGGGGATTTGGTTGGTTGCCTTCTCATTTTTCTTTCCTCTTTTTTTATTTTTGTGCAAAGAAACAAATTTATTTGTTTTCAGGAATTACAATAGGAGAATTTTGTGGTGTTTGTCCAAATTTGATCGTTGAATTCTTGTTTTATTTTCAGGAATTCCATACATTAACTTGATTATTGGACGTTAAATGGGATTTTGAATTTGATTTTAATCTAATTTAAAATTCTTAAATTTTAAATTACAAATTGAATTATTAGAAACTGAGATGAGCATTCCTAACCACGAATTCGAAATCTAAGTGGTAACAATTTTCATTCCAATTCGTATTATTATTTCCTTTGCAGAATTATGTAATGGTCAGGGGGCTTGGTCTCCTGGAGCTGGATCTGGTTCCGGATCAGGATCAGGATCTGGATCTGGATCTGGATCAGGATCAGGGTCTGGATCTGGATAGAACTCTGGACCTGGATCTGGATGTCAATCTGGACACAGAATATCCCAAAAGCAGTAGATCATGTGAAGAAAATATAAAATTTATGGAATGTAATTCAAAATAAGAGAAGTATTGATCGAAAATTGCATTTATTTTATTTTCATGACGTTCATACTTTTTTTGTTTGAATCGTAAGGTCCTAAAAATATTATTATAGATTTTTAGAAATTTAATTTAGATTCATAATTTCGAAGAAGAATTTTGTTCATACATCCAATGAGTCACTTTTTGTAAGGTCAATAGATTAAAGAGACAATAAGTCTTTTCCAATTATAATAGACAATGAGACTTTTCGGCTTAGATTGAAGCCATTATTAGTCAAATTTATTAATGTTTCTAAAAATTTACAAATATTATGAAAAATTATAGAAAGTGCAAAGAAGCGGAAAATCAAAGAAAAACAAAGTGTTTATATAAATAATAAAGAAAAAACATACCTTAGAAGAAAAATGACAAAAAATCGTCATTATTGTATAAAATAGAGTCGAAAAA
The DNA here is from genome assembly GCA_932195095.1 of Andricus curvator. Classification (NCBI taxonomy): domain Eukaryota; kingdom Metazoa; phylum Arthropoda; class Insecta; order Hymenoptera; family Cynipidae; genus Andricus; species Andricus curvator. The sequence continues at coordinate 47,350 of CAKNYM010044028.1, forward strand.
TCAAAGTTAAAACTGAATAAGTAAATACGAAGGACAGAAACACAACATGCAAGGACAGATGGCAAAGTCTGACTGCGTAAGTATACAACCTAAGGCTGGAAAACCAATTAGAAGAAAAATATGACTACTAAAGGTAAAGTAGAGCGCTAAATGGTTATAACTTGGTAAGTGGTTTATATTCAAGCGGGGAAAAATTATGTTCAAATCTGATAATAACATCATTATCTATTTTGTTGATGAAAAAGTTTTCAATAATTTTTTTGCGAGCAATACTATTCTCAACTGAAAGAATTTTAAAATTATCAAAATAAAAATTGTGGCCAAGTTCTAAAAAATGTTCTGAGAGAGCAGTGTGATTTGAAGTGCCCGGATTTCTAATAGAGTTTTTATGTTCACGTGTGCGAGTTTCAATGCATCTCGCTGTTTCCTCAATATATGAAGAATCACAATCCTTACAATGATATTTATAAACAACACCCGATAATTTACCTTTAGGTAAAGGATCTTTTAAATTATTGAAAAATTTTGAAAAACTATTGATAGGTTTGTAGATGGTTTTTATATTATAAGAATTTAAGATGTGTTGAATTTTTTCCGAGAGATTTTTGATATATGGACAGACAGTAAAATCTATATACTTTTTTGAATTATTACTGGTAGCCATTGTTAATTAGAGTTTGTTTAATTAAATTAATATTTTTAGTTCTGAAAACAATGTCCAAAATGCGAAACATTCTAAAAAATAGGCCAGTAGTGATGCTAGTTTTATGATTGTAAGGATGTGCCGAATCAAAATTCAAGTACCTCCCAGACCAGGATTGCTTTTGGAACCAATCGATCTTTAGAGAATTATCCATTCTTATGATAAGTGTGTCTAAAAAACTAATTTGCAAATTATTTTCAACTTCAATTGTAAATTTGATATTAGAGTGGTAAGAGTTGAATAAGTTAAGGATAAAGTCCAACTTGTCAAGAGGAACAGCAGTAATTATATCATCAACATAACAAAAGAAAAACGGAATAGCAAAAGGTAACGCTGATAAAAATTTGGATTCTAAATTTTCCATGACTAAGTTAGCAGCTGAAGGAAAAAGTGGAGAACCCATAGCTACCCCTGATTCCTGTTTGTAGGTTACATGATTAAATTTGAAAAAGGTGGAATTTAAGCAGATTTTAACAAATTCAATAAACTTGTCGAACTTGTCCAACAATGCAGTCTAACACCTTTGAGATAGGAATGTTATTGAACATAGAGACCACAACCAAGGAAACTAAAACATAATTAGATGGAATCTTTTGGAATTTTATTTTTTGGACAGAAGAGAGACTATCGCTAATATGGTGTGGTGTTTTTCCAATAATATTGTTTAATATTTTGGATATAAATTTAGAGAGATTATAAGTAGGACCATTAGTCATCGAAACAATTAATCTGAGTAGATTGTTTTCTTTATGAATCTTGGGCAAACCGTAATTTAATTAAACAAACTCTAATTAACAATGGCTACCTTAAATCCCTAATTGATTTCTGTTTAAAAAAAGAAACTAAAAAGTTTTACAATTCTGAATCCTTTCAAATTCAAAAGAATAGTAATAATTCAAAAAAGTATATAGATTTTACTGTCTGTCCATATATCAAAAATCTCTCGGAAAAAACACACATATTGAACAAGAATTTTGTTTATTAGAAATTATGTTTCAAAGTGCTCAGTCGATTCCTCCAAATAATGGCGAATATTCAGAAGGATCAGCATCTGAATCAGGAATTGGACCTAGATCTGATCTGAACATCCGAGCAGCAGCAGATCCAGTGAGGAACATCTAGAATTTATGGAATAAAATTCAGAATTAAAGATGTATTGATTTTTAATTGGTTTTATTTTATTTTTCATGCTATTCATCAATTTTTTTAAATAATTTCAATGTCCTTGCAAATATTGATATAGCTAGAAATTAATATTTTTACTTCTAATTCTTGTTGGTGTTGATGGTTTTTTCAAGAAAATACAACAATTTTCTTAAAATTTCTGGAAAAATTTGCCTGATTTTCTATTTTACAAAATTTATTTGACGAGAATATTCAAGAAGATTTTAAAATATTCCAAAATATTTGCAATATTGTCGAAAAGAAATCTGGAAGATTTTAAGGCAATCCTTTTTAATTTGTAGAATTTTCTGAAAATTCTAGTAACCATTTGAATCATTTTGAAAGATATTTAGAAGTTAAACAAAAATTGTAGAATAATTTAAAATTTAAGAGGATTTCAAAAAGCTGAAAACATAATGTAGATTTTTGAAGACCTCGGAATAAATTTGTTAAGTTTGTCAAAGATTTTGAAAGTGTTTCAAGATAATACAAAACTTTTCTTAAGATTCCTGTAAACATTAATAGTGGTTCTTCCTTTCAAAAAATTAATTTCAAGAGAATATTGAAAAAGATTTTAAAACATTAAAGGAGATTTCCAAAATTGTAAAAAATGAATTCGGAAGAGAAAATATTTTAAAACTTTTAAAGATTTTCGAAAATATAAGATATTTTTATATCTTTTACAAGCATCAAAAAGTACTAAATGGCTTTTGAAAAATCTCATCAAAAATGATGAGTTTCTAAGTCATAAAGACAAATTTTTGAAAAAAAAGTTGAATTTACAACCCAAAAATATACATTTTCTACAAAAATAATTGAATTTTTGACTAAAAAATACTAATTTTCAACAAAATAAGTAAATTTCCAACTGAAAAAGTTCAATTTCCTAGCAAAAATTGAATAGCTAAATTTTTAATAAAAAATGCATTGCCAACAGAAAAAAAAAATTTTCAACAAAATTTGTTAAATTTTTCACCAAATAAATGAAGTTTTAACTAAAATAATGCATTTTCAATCAAAAAAATTAATTTCTAACCAAAACGTTTGATTTTCAACCAAAAAGATTATATTACTACCAAAAAAAGATAAAAATTAAACAAAATAAGATGAATTTTCAACTAAAAAAGATAAATCAACAAAAAATGGAACAGTTCAATTTTCAGTTGAAGAAATAAGTTTTTAACCAAATAAAATAAATTTCCAACGAAATAGTTAAATTTTCAATTAAAAAAATTAATTTTCAATAAAAAAACTAATTTTCAACCAAAAAATGAAATTTCAAGCAGAACATTATTTTTTTACCAAAAAAGAATAATTTTTAACAAAATACGTGAATTATAAACCAAATATTTTAATTTGCAATGGAATTTTCAGCCTAATAATTGAATATTTAACCAAAAAGGTTATATTGCTACCTGAAAAAGAAAAGTTTCCTACAGAATAGATGAATTTTTAATTAAAAAAGAAAAGTAAAAAAAAATATTTTAATTTTGACTTATGGAAATAACTTTTTCAACCAAATAAAATAAATTTTCAACGGAATAGTTTCATTTTAAACCAAACAGATGAATTTTCAACCAAAAAGATTTAAATGTCTATAAAAAAAAGGCGACGAAAAATGGAATAGTTTAATTTTTAGTTGAAAAAATTAATTTTCAATAGAAAAAAACTTATTTTCTACCAAAAAAGAATAATTTTTAATAAAGCAAAAGAATTTTTAACCAAATGTTTTCATTTTTAATGGAATTTTTAACCAAAAAGCTTAATTTTCTACCAGAAAAGACAATTTTTTCAAGAAATTAGATGAATTTTCAAATAAAAAAGATCAATTTTCAACCAAAAATAAAATAGTTTAATTTTCAGTTAGAGAAGTAAGTTTTTAAGCAAATAAAATAAATTTTCAACGAAATGGTCGAATTTTCGCCCAAACAAATGAATTTTCTATTAAAAAGATCGAATGTCTATCAAAAAAAACATTTCGACAATAAATTTAGTTAAATTTTTAGTTGAAAAACTTAATTTTCAATTAAAACACTAATTCTGAACCAAAGAAAAATTAATTTTTGATGAAGATAAAAAAAATTCTACCAAAAATGAATAATTTTTAACAAAATATGTGAATTTTCAACCAAATATTTTAATTTTTAATAAAATTTTCAACCTAATAGTTGAATTTTCAACCGAAAAAGTGAATTAGTCACCAAGAAGATTATTATTCTACCACAAAAGACAAAGCTTCAACAAAATACAGAAATTTTCGAACAAATAGTTGAATTTAGAACTGAAGAAGATTGATGTTCAAACAAACATGATTTTATTGAATTTTCAGATCAAAATGTAATTTTCAATAGAAAAAGTTAATTTTGAACCAAAAAGATTAATTTTCCACCAAAAAAGATTAATTCTTAATAACCTATTGGAATTTTATATCATTAGGTATTTTATTGAAAAAATGTTTGACTTCAACCTGTCCAACTTTATATTTATTCAAAAAAATATAATTTTAAAATAAAAAATGATCACATATTAATGTTGATAATATTCCTGTCTGCATTTTTTTTCTTCGTTCATTCAGACTTTCTAAAATCAAAATATAAAAAAAAACTTTAACTATTTGACAAAACAATTTATTTTGAAAATAAGGAACATTATTACTAAAATGAAATGGATATGAATAAATTTATAAATTTTCAAATAGAAATCGTTCGAAATCAAAAAATTAGGTGAAATTTAGAAAAAAATAATACTTCGAATGGAATGAAAAGAAATTAAACTTGTATTATTTCTAAATAAAAGCGTTTGAAATTGAAGGATTTGAAATTAAAAGTGTTTGAAATCAAAGAATTTTTAATCAGAAGCTCTCAAAATTGAAAAAAATTTTCAACTAAAATTTTTAAAATAAGACCAGTTCCTTAGAAAGGAATTACATTGTATCATTTTCAATACAAAGTGTTCAAAATTAAATAATTTTATTTTCGATTTAATAATAGCAAAATTGAATGAATTTAGAATAAAATATCGAAATTATCACAATTTCAAAAAATTAAATATTTTCAAATCAGAATTATAAATATTGGATCATTTTAAATTCGGATAAATTAAAATTGTATTTTCACTCATTAAAAGCGTTAAAAATTGAATTATTAAAATTTTAAAACTCTTGACCTCAAATAATTTTCAATGCGAAACTATTAAAAGACTTTTTGAAATTAAAAACTAAATTTAATGCTTCAAAGTCAAAGCATAGGAAATTCTAGAATTTGAAATTGCTATTACATAAAAAAGTGATAATTTTACATTAAAATTGACCAGATAAATTGTTCAGATCAAGGAATAAATTCACTGACCGTTCCCCCTTCAGAATATATAAATGTTTAATTTTAAACCATAAAAATAAAATTACTCTAAATAAAAACTTTTAAAATAGAAAAAAATTCAAATAAGAAACATGCGAAATTAAAAAATTTTTACTCCCGAACGTTGAAATTTAAACGAATCTGACCTTCTTTTAAAACTCTTCAAATTTTCAGTTATTTGAGGTAAATGCTAATTTTCACAAAATTAAATATTTTCAAATTGTTGCTTACACTTTTCAAAATTCAATCATTTGAATTTTAATTTCAAAAATAAAACTTATCAAAGGGAAATATTGAAAATTCAGCATTCCACATGAAAATTCAGAATTCAAAAATTTTTAACATTCAAAATCAAAGAAATTATTCAGTTATTGTGGTATCAAGATTCAGTAGTTATATTTTGATCTATTTTAACTTAAAAGAATACAATTTTTTCTTTATTTTCAGCACTTAACTGAGAACTATTATTTATTTTTATTTGAGTGATTCATTTTTTAAATCTTCAACTAAAAAACAGACAATTTTAAAATATTGCAATAAAAAATCAAAATTAAAAGCAGAGAATACAAAACAAGTTCGATGAGATTCCAATTTTTGGAATTGCGTAAGTTCAAGCCTTTCGATTCGAAATCGATTTTTTAAAAGTTGAGTACTTCAATTTTCAATGCTTAGTTCTAAAATCTTCTCATTTTTGAAATTTGAGTTTGTGAAATTATTGTGTCAATTTTGCATTATTTTGATTTTTTCTGGAGGCATTTAATTCAGAAATTTAAATCTAAAATTATCAAATTTAATACTGACTATAGAGGCTTTCAATATGAAATTTTGAAAAATTTAAGAGACGACTGAAAAATTAGGAAAAATATCATTCCCCGATGGAGAAAAATCCAGATATCAAGGTGTAATATCTTGATCTTAAAATTGAATATCGAGGTATCAAAACCGAAAATATAAAAATATCCAGATGATCAGCTTTAATATCTAGATCATTGTCCTATAGTTAAAAATCCAAATATTTTGATACTTATTATCCATTTTTTTTCCGTGCAACACTCTATAATCCAGAAACAAATACAGATCGAGATCCTAATCCAGATCCAAATCCTGATTCAGATCCAGGTAAAGATCCAGATTCTGATCCTGATCCTAATCTAGAGCCAGATGCAGATCCAGATCCTGATCCAGAGCTAGATACAGATTCAGATTAAAATCCTGATCCAGTTCCAAATCCGGATTCGGACTAAGGTCCAGATCCAGATTGTGATCTAGAGCCAGATCCAGATATAAATAAAGATACACATAAAGATAGAGATCCTGCTTCAGATCCAGTTCCAAATCCTGATTCAGGTGCTGATTCAGTATCTACACAGCCTTCTGGATATTCACCATTATTTGAAGGCCTCGACTGCGATCTGCAGAAATCTAATTTCTAAGAAAGAAATTCTTTTCGGATGTTCTGTTTCCAGATCGAGAACCCTTCCCAGATTCAGGTCCATATCCAGATCCTGATCGAGAATCAGATACAGGTCCAGATACAAATGCAGATCAAAATCCAGATCCAGGTCCAAAATCTGATTTTGACCCGTGTCTAGATTCAGATCGTGAACCAGAGCTAGATTCAGATACCGATAGAGATACAGATAAAGTTCAAGGTCCTGATCCAGACCTAGTTCCAAATCCTAATTCATATGCTAGATCAGCATCTACAAAGCCTTCTGAATATCACCATTATTTGAAGGACTCAATTCTTAACTTTATGAATTTAATTTCTAAGAAAGAAATTCTGTTCGGATGTTCTGTTTCCAGATCGAGAACCCTACCCAGATACAGGTCCATATCCAGATCCTGATCCAGAGTCAGATATAGATCCGGATACAAATGCAGATCGAAATCCTGATCCAGGTCCAAATCCTGATTCAGATCCAGTTGCAAATCCTGATTCAGATGCTGATTCAGTATCTACATAGCCTTCTGGATATTCAGCATCATTTGAAGGATTCGACTGCGAACTTCAGAAATTTTATTTCTAAGAAAGAAATTCTCTTGGGATGTTCTGTTTCCAGATCGAGAACCCTACCCAGATCCTGATCCACATCCAGATCCTAATCCAGAGTCAGATACAGATCCAGATACAAATTAAGATCGAAATCCTGATCCAGGGCCAAATCCTGATTCAGATGCTGATTCAGTATCTACATAGCCTTCTGAATATTCACAATCATTTAAAGGACTCGACTATGGACTTCAGAAATTTAATTTCTAAGAAATAAATTCTATTCGGATGTTCTGTTTCCAGATTAAGAACCCTATCCAGATCCTGATCCAGATCCAGGTCCAGATTCACATACAGATAAAGATGAAAATCCTAATCCAGATCCAGATCCTGATCCAGAGCCAGAAAAAGATACAAATACAGATGGAGATCCTGATCCACGTCCAAACCCTGATTCACATCCAGATCCAGATGCTGATTAAGTATCTACATGTCCTTCTGTATATTCACCATTTTTGTTGGACTCGCCTGGGAACTTAATTTTGCCACAGAAAGGAAAAATACAAGTCGGGATGACAATTTAAAACACTTCGATTTCAAAATTGGAACTTGGAAGGCGTACTTCAGTTTCAAATCATTTGTTAATTTATTTGATACTCATGGATATATATAAATAGAACCAAAAAGGTAAACCAAAACTGTTAACGACTTTCCTCATTTTCTTCAATTAAAATCAATTGCTTTTTTTTTTAATTTCCTGTCTGCCTATTAATTTCTTGGAAGTTGATTATTTATAATTATGCACATCGGTTATGCATGTAAACAGCTATCCTAATTATGTTCTCTATCTGATGGTTCAGCGATAAGCTAAAACAATAAGGAAACGTTTGGAATTATTTTTTCTTGTTGCAGCTAGATGAATCATTTTCTGATGTCTATGAAGATATTCTAGGCGAAAAAATTGCATATGGTGAAAAAAGTATAATAAATCAATGATTTATGAAACAAATGAAAAGTGAACATCATTTTTCTACTGTGTATAATTTTGCCGCCTGGGGCATCGGTATAGACGTTAGAGAATTTTAACATAACTGGCACAAGGGAACAACAATTTCAAATGTTTCCTTATTATTTCAGCTTTGTATTGAACCATCGGATAGAGCACATATTTAGGATAATTGCCTGCATATACATAGCTGATGTGGATATAAATTAGCGGCTTTTAAGAAATTCATAGTCAGACAGAGAAGTTTTACAGAAACAGTTTATTTTGATTGAAGAAAATGAAGACGATTTTCATCCCAATTCATATTATTCTTTTCTTTTTCAGAATTATGTAATGGTCAGGCTTGGTCTCCTAGAACTGGATCTGGATCAGGCTCTCCATCTGTATCTGTATGTGAATCTGGACCTGGATCTGGATCTAGATCAGGATCTGTATCATCTGTATCTGTATGTGAATCTGGACCTGGATCGTTATCTGGATCAGGATCTGGATCTGGATCAGGGTCTGGATCTGGGTAGAGTTCTAGACCTGTTTCTCGATCTGGATCTGGATGTCAATGTGGACACAGAGCATCCGAGAAAAAGTAGATCATGTGAAGAAAAAAAAGTTTGTGAAATGTAATTCAAAATAGAGACGTATTGATTGAAAATTGAATTTATTTTATATTCATGCTTTTTTTGTTCTAAAGGTGATGACCTACAAATATTATTATAAATATACATATTAATATTTGTTTGCATACTCTGTGACGTATTATTAGCAATTCAAGTTTAGAAGTTCCAAAATTGGAATTTGGTCAAAATTCAGAACATCCATAATTTCGAAAAATAATTTATGTTTCTTAGAAATTGATTCCTGAAATTCACAGTCAAGTCTTCTAAATAATGGTGAATATTTAGGAGGCTATGTAGATACTTATTCAGCATCTTAATGAGGAATTAGACCTAGATCCGGATCAGGATCTAGACCTGGATCTGAATCGGGATTTGGTCCTGAATCAGGATTTCGATCTGTATCTGGACCTGGATTTGGAAATGAATTTCTAAAAAATGTAGGCTCTGATTGTCTTTTTGTAGGAAATTTTAGTTTACGTTAGGCATCACCGGGTGTTTTTTTTTTACTTCCAGAAGTGGTAGAATCGGTATGAAGGCAAGGGCGCAGATTCATCTAAGATGAAGTTCACGTGTTCATCCCTGCGGTCCTGTAAACTGTTGCCAACTGCGTGTATGTAAGCAAATGCCACCATGAAGCGACAATTCAACAAAAAGTTGCCCGACGTTCGGCGCCATAAAATTGTTTTCGACGAAAGCACTTTGGGACTCTAGAATGTATAAGGTCTTGCTTTTGGTGAGAGTATAAATAATAATGAGAGTCGTAAACCCTCCTTGCTGTTGTCAAGGTTCGATCCCCAGACTCTTGGTGACCCGTTCCTAGTATGGACGTGAAGAAATCCGGCTATGATACGGGCTCAAGGTTAAGATAGCCCTCCCCCTGAGTTTCCTTTTTTATCATGCCAATGCACAGGTATCCGTCTATTGTTCCGTGTCGTCGAGGTCTTCCTTCGATCCCCTCCTAAGAGCGACGTTCAAGCACACTGGTCGGAGGGATTTGGCAGGGGCTGGCGACTAGCGCAAGCCCTTTTTAGGCCATCGCCTTTCGTGTTGGGGAAGTAGAGCAACCTCATACCATCCTGAGAGGAGTGGGAGAGGCCTGTCTGAACTTTACCGCTTGAATCTTGTGGATTTCCCACGATGAGGAGATTCAAAAGAAATACACATGGTGAAGAAGAAGTTGAAGAAAGAAATAGAAACGCAGAAAAGGTTTGAGAGCGCCTTGGGGTCCGTCTCCTGATTCCTGCGACAGGTCCAAAGGGATTTGAATCCACGGGTCGTAAGCTAACTAATTACTTCCTAGTCCTCGACTGGTCTCGTAAGAGGTAGCGTGCTAGCGATATGGATGTGGACTTGACTAAGCCGAGTGGCTAACTGCCGGTTTCGAACATCGAACGGTCACTGAAGTATACTGCGCGCGGACGCTGGAGATAGACCCGTGACTCACCATAACGGCGTCGACTACTGCGTAGACGGTACGGTGCCGCGAGCGCTCAGTGGTACGAGCCGCTCTGGTCAGACGTTGCATGACTAGTCCAGTTGTGACTCCCTCATTTATTGGAACTGAAGGTTGTCGGTATTACAGAGTTAAACTTACAGGATAAATTTTAATTCAATACTTTTATTATCCTTTTTATCAAACAAGGCAAAAGGGAAAGAAAATGAAATATTGTTGTCAGACGATAATATTTTGAAGAATATAATCCGTGGGCGACAAGGCATTTAAAATAACGTAATTAAAAAGACAAATCTTCTGAAATTCTAGAATGTTGAATTGCACATACATAAAATAATAAAAATTTCATACAATCAACTAGACAAATTTTGCTAAAAATGGGAAGCATTCAAAATGAAAAAAATATCTGCTACGAAGCGTTGAAATTTAAACGAATTAGAACTTCATTTGAAACTAAAAAATTGTTTATTTACGAAGAATTGTGATATTGAAATTTCCATACACAAGCTCTTCTACATTTCAATTATTGTAAGTGAATATAACTATTTTCAAATTGATGATTATACTTTTTAAAATTCCACCATTACAATTTTAATTGGAGAATTGAAACTTATAAGAGGGAAAAATTGGGAACTCAGCGTTCAAACTGAAAATTCAAAAGTTTGACATTGTAAAACTTTGAAATTAAAGAAATTATCAAGTTATTGAGATATCAACTTTCGATAGTTCTATTTTGATCTATTTTAATTTCGAAGAACACAATTTTTTACTTTTTAATTTTTAGCACTGATGGATTATAATCGAGGTCCAGGGGTCCTGATCTTGAGCCTGGTCCTGACCTGAAGCCAGATACAGATACAAATACAGATCGAGATTTCGGTTCAAATCCTGATTCAGAACCAGGTTTAGATCCAGTTCCTGTTTCAGATCCAGGTCCAGATCCAGAGCTAGATACAGATACAGATCCAGACTGTAATCCCGATATCCAAATCCTGATTTAGATCCAGGTCCAGGTCCAGGTCCAGATCCAGATCCTGTTCCTGATACAGAGACCACCGTCGATTACGATCGGGTGCAAGTCTCGATGGTCAATGCCGGCTCCGCATATTGGAGGGGGGAGGAGCAACGAGGATGCCACGAAGGACGAGGACTCTGTTGCTACGACAGGTGTCATATCGACAAAACAGAAGAGGCGATGCAGCATTCCTAAAGTGAAAGGCACCTTGAGAAATGAAAAAGCATACGCTTGCCTGAAATTCATGGCGGGAATGCCCCACAAATTTATTAAAGTGGAGAAACTTCTCAAGGTGGCTTACAAGCCGAAAGAGGAGATATGTTAGAGCAGTAGCCATCTCGCGTACGATGTCGAGCTAGCACGCTTGATGAATTTCAGAAACTGGGTGAAGCGGATCGGGGAAAGCTTGAAGGTATAGGCAGGGAACCAACGCCAGGTTCGACAAGGAGTTCTTCTGAGGAGAACTCAGCCCCCAAGAAGTCCAAAACGCGGGTTAAGAGAGAATAGACAGAGGCCTAATAAAAGGGGAAAAAGAAGAAGCCACCAAGAACCAGCGTAGAGAAAGAGAAGAAAAGGAGCTGAAAAAGGACCCCATGCCAGCGAAAGACCTTGGTCGACCAAAGAGGCCAAGGTAGAGAAGAATTCCTAGGGAAGCCATCGCTATCAAACCAGCTCTTGGGAAAAACAACACGGATATTTGAAAACTAGAAAAAAGTTCAGGAAAGGGTCAAGCCTGACGATCACGCTGTCTCTGTCAAGGCCATCAGCCAAAAAAAAAACGCGATGTATTTGTTGTACTTTAAACTATAAAGGAGGACAGGGAGCAATTTGAAACTGCTCTTGCAGAGGCTCTTGGAACGACGGCGGTGTTCTTAGCTCGTTCCAACAGCCAAACTGGTGATCTGCGACCTCGTGGAGTCTAGCGAGGTCGTAGAAATTGAGGAAGCTTTGAAGGTGGTCCTGATGAAGCACTTGGCTGAGCTTCCTAGGAGTATTCTAACAAAAAGGAGCAACAGCGACTGTGTCCTAACTTTCGTTAAGCTGTTTGATGGGTCATGAGGCTGCTGAGTGCCAGAAAAATGTCCAGGTCCTGATCCAGAGTCAAATCCAGAGACAAATACAGATCGAAATACTGATCCAATGCTAGATCCAGATCCTGACCCAGGTTCAAATCCTGATTTAGATCCATGTTCTGATCCTGAGCCAGAACCAGATCCGGAATCAGATACAGATCGAGATCCTAATCCTAATCCAGATCCAAAGCCAGATCCAGATGGGGATACAGATGGAGATCCTGATCTAGGTCCAAATATTGATTGAAATCCTGGTCCAGATCGAGATCCTGATCCAAATCCAGATACAGATGCAGATCCAGATCCTTATCCAGAGCTAGATTCAGATAAGGATCGAGATCCTGATCCACATCCAAGTCTACATCCAGATCCTGATCCTGATCCAGATCCAGATGAAGATCGAGATCCTGATTCAGTTCAAAATCCTGATTCAGAAACTGATTTAGCATCTAAATATGCTTCTGGATATTCACCATTATTTGAAGCACTAATTTCTCGAATATAGGTCACAGAGTATCCAGAAAAGTATTATCAATTTCTAGTTTTATTAATATTTTGTAGGGCATCAAAATTGAGAAAAAGAGTGAATGTGATGAAAATAATATAAATAAAATCTGCAAGCAGTACATCTCTTACTTTGAATTATATTACATAAATTCTATATTCGCTGCCCTTGTTCTATTGCTTTTCGTATGTTCTGTTTCCAGATCGAGAACCCTATGCAGATCCATATCCAGACCAAGACTCAAACCCTGATCCTGATCCAGATCCAGGTCCAGGTATACATACAGATAAAGATGAAGATCCTGATCGAAGTCCAAATCCTTATCCAAATCCAGATCCAGATGATAAATCAGCATATGTTCTTCTGTATATTCACCATTTCTTGATGGAGTCTACTGGGGACTTAATTCTGAAAAAGAAAAGAATAATACGAATCGGGATGAAAACTTCTAAAAGTTGGATTTTAAATTTGCAATTTGAAAGGTTAATAACACTTGACCTTGTTTTAGTTTAAAATTTAATCGCAAATGAACAAATGATTTGATCAAAATATCTTGAAAGGTGCTTTGTTATATTATTCCGGAATTAGGACAATAAGAGTGATACTGGCGAGTGAGTGTTTCTCTGATGTTTGTCGAATTTCGAACTATTCTTTACAATCAGTTCAGATTAATTTAATTTAATTAATGTAATGGGGGTGCGCAGGCAAATGCGGAAGTCCATTCTCGTATTAGTTTCTAATAATTATATCTTTAATCTTTCTATTACTTGAGGACAGATATAAATAGAACCAAGAAGGTAAACAAAAACTACCAGCAATCGTCCTCATGTTCCTCAAGTAAAATTAATTGCTTCTTATAGAATTTCCTGTCTGACTACTAATTTCTTGAAAGCCGATTATTTATAATTATGCACATTAGCTATGTATGTATGCAGCTATCATAATTATGTTCTCTATCCGAAGGTTCAGCGATAATCTCAAACAATGAGGAAACATTAAAAATATTTTTCCCCTTTTTGCTGGGGAAAAATGATGCATAGTAGAAAAATTTTACCGCTAGGCGTATCGTCATAGACGTTAGAAAACTGTTGACATAACTTCGACAAATGATAAATAATGTAAAATATTTCCTTATTGGTTTAGCTTCTTAGCAAACCATCGGATAGAGTGGATGATTAGGATAATTGGATGCATATACTGATGTGTATATAAATAAGCGGCTTTCAATAAATTCATAGTCAGACAGGAAAGTTTAAAAGAAACAGTTTATTTTATTTAAAGAAAATGAGGATGATGGTTGGCAGTTTTTTCTTAACCTTTTTGGTTCTCCTTATTTCTATGCGTAAGTATTAAATAAATTAAAAATTGATTTATCAGAAACTGAGATGAGCATTCCAAATTAAGAATTTGAAGTCGAAGTGGTAATAATTTTCATTCCAATTCGTATTATTCTTTTCTTTTGCAGAATTATGTAATGGTCAGGGGGCTTGGTCTCCTGGAGCTGGATCAGGATCAGGATCAGGGTCTGGATCTGGCTCAGGATCGGGATCAGGCTCAGGGTCTGGATCTGGATCTGGTTCAGGATCAGGCTCTGGAATGGGGTAGAATTCTGGACCTGGCTGTGGATCTTGATCTGGATGTCAGTCTGGAAACAGAACATCCGAGAAGATGTAGATCATGTGAAAAAAGATAAAACTTACGAAATGTTATTCAAAATTAGAGAAGCATTGATAGGAAATTGGATTTATTTTATTTTCATGTCATTCATCCTTTTTTTTCTCATTGTGGTGTCCTAAAAATATGTGACGCGATCCGAGAAAAGGAACCTTAGAATGTCCATCATTTCGAAAAACAATTTTGTTTCTTAAACATTAATTTCTAATGTTTGCAGTCGATTCATCCAAATAATGGTAAATATCCAGAAGGCTATGTAAATACTTAATCCGCATCTGAATCAGTAATGGAACATAGATCTGGATCAGGATCCGGAAATGGATCTGAATCAGGAGTTGGATCTGGATCTGGACCTGGATCAGGATCTGAACGTTAATCTGGACACAGATCATCCGAGCAGCAGTAGATCATGTGAAAAGAAGATCAAATTTATGGAATATAATTTAGTGTAAGGGAAGCATTGATACTAAATTGCTTTTATTTTATTTCGACGCCGTTTATCCCTTTTTTGTTATAATTATAAAGCAAAAATTTTCTTAAGATTTCTGGAAAATTTTTTCAAGATTTTTGAATTTAAAAAAATTTATTTTCAGCGAATATTTAAAAAGTTTTCGAAACATTTTAAAAGTTTTTCCAAAGTTTTCAGGAAAGGATCTGAAAGATTTTGAAGATTTCGTAAGAAATTTTTCGGTGTTTTTGTAAGATTTTGATATATCTGAAGGTTACACGAATTTTTATCAACAATCCTGGGAATATTTTAAGTGATTCATTATTTTGAAAAATTAGTTTGAAAATATTTTTTGAAAATGTTCAATAATAAAATTATTTCCAAAATTGTCAAAAATGAGCCAAATGAAGAAATCATCAAAGGAATTTAAAGAATGGCTATTCGAAATTTTTATTTTGTATTAAAAATTATTTTTCCCTTCAAATTATAATTTGCCAAAAATTGTTCTTGATTCGTTTTAGTTAGAAATTAAAATCTTTTTCAGTTCCAATATCAACTATTATATTTTTGGTTAAGAAATTAAATTTGTTATCAAAGAATGCAAATACTAGGTTGAACGTTAAACAAATTCGTTAAAAAAACCACTTGCTTGGTTGAAAAGGAAGCATTTCAATCAGAAATATTTATGTGAAAATTCGTCCTTTTTAACAAAAAATTAATCTTCTTGATTGAAAATTCATTTTTTCGGTTCTGGATTAAACTATTTTGTTGAAAATTCGTTTTCTTTTTAATGAATTCAACTGTTTTAAAATCAAATAAAAATCTTTTCGGATTGAAATATCAACTGTTAAATTTTTCGTTGATCATTCATCTTTTTTGATTGGAAATTCATAAATTTGGTTGAATATTAATTTTTTGATAAAATTTCGATTGGAACTATTTGAAATTTTCGAAAAACATTTTGAATGTTCTCAAGAATCTTAAGCAAATTATATTTATTCAAGCTTAAAAACAAATAAACCTAAAAAATAAATAACGATTCGAAATCTTTAATTTTTAGTTAAAATGATTTTTCTTTATGAAAAAAATCATTTTAATAGAAGACTACAAAATTTCTAAAAAATTAAGGTTGTATTCGTCTTTTTACCGCACATTAGAACTTTAGGCAAAAGTCATTATCAAAATTCCCATTTCTCTACAATTCTTTGTTATGTTAACGTTTTACACCGGGAATGGGTATTTTTAATAACAAATTATTAGATTTCAAAGATTACAAATTTTTGATCATTTTTTTCATATTTTTTCACCAGAAATTGATATTTTTTAACAAAAACCACTAGATTCTAAAAGTTTGGGTTTTAAAAATAAAAATCATTACAGTTTGAACAAGATTTGCAATTTTTGAACAGGCTTAGTTTTATATTAACGTTTTTCACAGGAAATCAGTGATTTTAAACCAAAATCATCAGATTAAAAAGAATATTTACAATTCTCAAAAATGATAGATAATGTTAGTGTTTTTTGTCAAAAAGTGGTAAATTTAAACAAAAATTATTTGACCTTAAAAATTGTATTCACATTAATTTTTTATTTTCATTCGGAATTTTGGAAAATTAAATGCAAACTAATTTATAACTCTAAATCGAGTTAATTTTATTCTCCCTCAATAGATGAAAGTTTACGAATTTTTATTCATTTAGGTAAGATAGTTTACACTATCAAAGATAATTAAAGCAAGCAGATATTTTTCCGATTATTTTTATTTCTGGTTCACAATAATTATGTTTTTTATTTATTTTGTTATTAAATTATCATTTACTCTTTTTAATGTACCATTTCATTCAAGAAAAAATCCTAATAAAAAATGAATACAAATGATGTAAAATAAAATTTGTTAATAATAGTAAATATTTATCATTGCGTATCAAGTTATATACACTTATCGCAAAGAGAATGTTAAAACCACTTGTATAGTTGGAGTAAGTGAGCTTATATAATTGTATAATACAATACATTACAATTATTCAATGACGCAGAATGATCAGAATTTGAGGCAGTTGGATATATACATAAATAAAAGTTTTATTGTTACTCTATCCATATTCTTGAGGAGTGACAATATTCCTATTTCTGAATCCTGTTCAAAAATTTGTGGAAAACCAGACAAATAATGTTTTCCTAAATCCTTGTGAATTGGATTTTTATTTTCCATTTTATTGCAAATACTACAGATTTGATGAGCTTAAGCTGACAATATAGCCTGATAATCTGAAATGGGTATCTGTATTCTAAGTAAGGCGCGATTTGATCGGCACGACTCTTGGGTATACGGATTGGAAACGATCTTGTATTGTCAAATTTAATAATGTCCTGCAACCTGAGGTATTCGTAATAGGCTTTGACTCGTTTATATTTTTTTGATATCCACAATTTTGGGCCTGGACTGTGAATGAGGTGTCTCATGTTGATGACATTTAGCAACTTCTGTATCTGAGCTGCTCAATTATATTTTATACTGGCAATCATAGCTAGTAGCAGTTCGACTTGTTTCAAAAAACAAACCCTGGGTAGGCGATTTTCATTCATTTGTAGAATGCGACTCAATTCAAGTATGAGCCCTGCATTTTGTAGGCTTCTTGGAAATTGTAAAAGTTTTTTGAAAAAGGACGTTTAAACTTTCTAAATCGAATTCAAGTACCCCGATCCCCACAACTGAATACTATACAAAAGAATAGATTCGACCAAACTACTGAACAATTTATTTCTACACGACCATGAATCCGTTTGAGGTTTCGCTAAGATAGACAAAACTGTACCTTTAGCCATCTGGGATTTGTCAACGGCTGAGATAGCTGCGTTATGAGCCAGTGTAGACCCAGGTATAGGTATACCGAGGTAGATTTAAGACTTGACGTCTGGTATCTCCAAATCATTGTATATTATGTTTTGACGATTAATTTGTTTACATCTACCGCCATCATTAAAAATAACTATATTGGCCTTCTGCGTGTTTATTGTCAATCCCTTTGATGCACAATATTCAGATAGTATGTCCAGTTTTATTTTCAAATCATTCTGAGAATTGGCTAGGATGATTAAGTCATCCGCGTAAAGAAGCAATAGAATATCCATATATCCATTTATATTTAATCCATTTATGCCCTTGGATCAGCAAGTCAAAAATATTTGTTATGATTTCAATATTCTTCGGACTGACCCCTAGTTGATATAATTCATTCCATAAAAGTGAGTTGGGTACCGACTCGAAATCCCTAGCAAAATCCACAAAAATACCACATACTTTATTTTTGGATAGTCTCAGTTGAAGATGTATCGCAGAAAATAGATTGAACACATTATCCAAACAGCTTCTATTCCCTCGGAATCCAGCTTGACATTCTCGTATTACTCCATATCCCTCAGCCCAGGTTTGAAGCCTATTGCAAATGATTTAAGTAAATGATTTTGTAAAGGCATTTATTAACGCTATGGGCCGATAATTTTCAGGGTCAATCTTGTCACCCTTTTTATGTAGCAATGAAATTAAATTTTTTTTGACCAAGTTTTGTTTTTGTTCTATCAAGGATTTGCCTAGAGAAAACCTGAACATAAAGTCTCTAATTGCGGGTAAGGTTTTAATGAATTTATTCGAGATTTAATCTTCACCAGGTGTCTAGTCAGATTTTTTATTAATACACGCAGATAGCTCCAGCCAATGAATCGCATGACCCGATCATGGATGCTATACAAAAAAAAAAAGAGAATCAACATCAATACGCGGTGGATAAACAAATTGTAGGTATGTTTGCCATTGTGGGATTGCAATAGGACTCCTGAAAAACCTGTTTCCTAAGTTTGTTAGCCACATTCCTGAATTGTTGTCAGTTTTTTACTTCTGCAAGTTTATTGCATCAAAGTTAGCGAGTTTACATTATTTGAGAAGAGCTTGCAGTTCTTCTTTTACAGCGAAACAATCTTTGTCAATCCAAGGCTTTGAAATAAATCTGACAGGACTCAACGCACGGTTTTTGTCATTTAAGATTCACAAGCCATGTCATTTATGGCGCTAGAAAGATCATCAATCTGAGCGTCGACAGAATTATTTTTAAAGTCAAATGTTTTTTTTTCATAGCGCGATATTTTTTCTTTGAATGACTGCACAGTCTGTGTTACAATATGGGACAGTATATTAATTTTTTTCTTTTACAAATGTTATTTTCCACAGTACCTTTTACAGTTATCCTGATTGGAAAATGGTCTGACAGCGATATCAAAGGCAGAACGGATAAATTTATAATGTACTCCAGGCCTGTTATATTACACCATACATGATCAAGTACACTGCAGCCTTTATTGGGTGTACTTTTTGATCCTAAATTTCAACCAACGTATGTAATCTGAGGTGAATGGTCTTTACAAGTTTTACCATTCAATAAAATAAAGTCGTCACTTTCCATAAACTCTAGTACTTTAGTTTCTCGACCATTGATATTTAAATCTTAAGATTTTCTGAATGAGAAGAGTCTCGTATTTTGAAATATTTTGGCTGGTAGACCATTTTTTGATCATACTATAGCATTTGAATCTCCGCCAATTGAAAAAATTGCATTTTTATACTCTATTTTACCCTTTGTCAATAAAAGAGCTTGGCCTCCACTTGCTCTTCCCTTACGTTTTTTAATGCTTCACTCCAGACAACATCGTAGTCTCTCCTTCGCCGATGTAGTTTCTCTGGTTGATGGGTCAGCCAAGTTCACCGATAGGCAGATAATATCTGCATCCAAATCAGATGTATGAAATGATCCTCAGTCTACATGTTTTTCCAGGTTGTATCCCGCCTAGTAGGTGTACCTGTCTCAACAACAAGTTTAGCCTTTAAAACAAAGTTTCCGTTGTTCCAATGCAGCCAGGCTTTAGCAGTATTTAGTTTCCTGTAACCAATTCTGACACTTGCCTTGTAAACATTCGGATCTGGCTATATCTCGTAGCTTTTCTGCTATTTCTCAATCTTTTTGTGTGAGACCATCTTCGATGCAGCTTTGCCTATTTTGAAATTGATGAATTTTTCGTTTTGTCATGTCCAGCTTTTTATGAAATGAATTTAATTTGTCTATCAGCATATCGTCTCTCCCTCCGATCTTCCATGATTTTCAACTGAATTAGATGCCAAATTCTCTATTTAAAATGGTCCGAACCTGCTGCGTTACGTCAATATCGGTTACTTTTAATACTTTGATTATTAGATTGCAATTTTTCCATTACTTTTCGAGACGATCCGTAAGAGTGTCAAATCTCTGGACGTGTCAGGTATGTTCCTGTTCCATTTTAGATATGAGGAAAATGTCAATATCCATTGTTCCATTTTTACCCAGATTTTTCTCCAAGGACTCAACTCTATTCTTCAGACACGAAGGCGCATTTAGCAGATCCTCTTCAAGTTTTGACATTTTGGATTCAATACTGTTTCGCATTAATGTCCGTCTCCCTTATTTTTCTAATAGATTTTTTCTGATAGCGTTTAACTCAGTTCCGTATTTTGCGTTCTCTGCTTTGATTTCATCCAACTTGTTTTTAATTAATTCAGTAGCAAGAGTGTCATCATGATTCATTTTTTTGACATCGTCAGATATTTGATCAAATTTTGTAGACAGATCTATATTCAAAAACGGAACTCAGAATCAAACAGTCACTTTCAGATTGTGATTGGTCCGTTAATCAGCATTCCAATCTTTCAATGTTGCATCTTTCATGGAGGTTTTTTTCATCGTCTCCTTGTCTTTTCCGTTCATTCCAAAAGATGTCCTAAATGACAGGACATACAGATCACGTTCTTTCTCTATCAGGTATGTTATTTTTTCCGGTCGGCCTCTTTTCAGTTTTTAAATAGTCGCAGGGAAGCGAAACACTGAAGTGTCTGCTTTGTTTATTTTGCTAGCTGTTCATGGACTGTTCCTACTGTGGTAAAGACTCAAGTGGGATACCACAATGAAAGAGGAATTGGTGCGTCTCTGTTATGAAAGTGGGAAGTTTGAAATCAAAAGCGAAAAAGGATACAACTTCAGGCCAAATTTTGCTGCAAAGTATCCTCACATACGGGAAGTTCCAATAAGAAAACTTATCGCTAAGATGTTGGACATCAAAATAACCTTTCTATCTCAGGAAACCGAGTGATGGTGATTAACCAACAGGTTGATTTGGCATGAAAAAACGTCGATAATGAACATTATCACACGATCAAGAAGCAGCAATTCATGTTCTCGCCCAACCTGATGATGATGCAGTACCACCACATTCCCCAGAGGCGGATAGTCTGATTCAACTAGAGGCTGAAGCAGAGGTTCAGCATTCAAGAAGGCGATTGAAGTGGCAACATATAAACAAAGATGTGATGCGCTTTTATGTTTTGGCAGAGGAAAGCGGGCAACATATGAGGAGACACCATCGGCTCTTCTTACTTCAGTACCCAAAGCTAGCCTCAGGAATAAATGAGCAGAATCTAGCAGACCAAAAACGCTCAATATCATTAAACAGATTGCTTTCGGCTGCTGAAATAGCTATCATCAGAATGAAAGTGAAACAGCAGCTGCCTATTGATGAACTCCCTCTGGAAGATGTGGAAAGCTCCAGGCCCGGACATGGGGCACAACTTCTGGTACAAGTACCTGACAAGTGTGCAGCCTGCGCTGGCAAGGTGTTTTTAGAAGATCATCAACCTTCCAGATCTGATGCCCGGCCTCATGCTCAAAGGTATTACGTATAAGTTGCCTAAAAACCAGACGCTCAAAATTCATTTGAATTTAGACAAGAGCGGTGAAAGACGAACTCCAGACTACACCATGCTTCTCATTTTTTACCTACCACAGCATCATCGCGAAAGATTTCGAGCACCGTATTAAATTACTTTATAACATCCTCAACTCATAGAAAAAGGCTGGCGTTAAATTTGTTGTAGATCAAATGTTAACTGTCTCAAAATGAGAATTTTCAATCGTGTATTTTCAATCGAATGTTTTCAAGTTTTTGGGCCCCCTATTGGAGCCAGCGTTTTGTTTTCAAAAAATTGAATTACAAATTTGATATCAGCTACCGAAAAACCGCCCTTTTTTTCTAAATTTGGAATTTAAATTTAAAATCAGCTGCCTTAAAAACTCCTTTGCGGTAAATTTTATGCAGATCAGATCATTTTTTTAATTTTGGCTACTTTTTCGGATTTGGGGACCACTGTGCAGCGCTGGTACCACATTATTGTAAACGAATTATTTGTTCATTGATTGCAATTTTTAAAACAACATTTTTCATTGAAAAAATCACAAGCAGAAGCTCAAATAACAAAAATTAAATAACCTCAAGTTTTTAAAGCTTGTTAGCTGTCCTAAAAAATTGTTGATTTTTTCTTTAAAATATCAATTTTCTTTGGAAAAAATGTTAATATAACCTCAAATTGTGAAAGCTTTTTAGATGATATCAGCAACTGATGATTTTTTCCTGATAATGACAAATTTTTGTTGAAAAAGCGTAAAAATAACCTTTAACTAGTAAATCCAATTGTTATAGCTTTCCTCAATAATTGATGACTTATCTTTTCAAATAATAGTTTCCGTCGTCAACATTTAAACAAAACCTTAAAAGTGGTTAGTTCTTCTCATAAATTGATGATTTTTCTTTTGACATATGTTAATAATATTAACCATATTCAATTCAATACGAAACGCTTTAAGTTTTAAAGATTTTTTGTCGAAATATGTCGCATTTTCAACAAAATAGCTAAATTTTTAAACAAAAAAGATTCTCTATCAAAATAGATAAATTTTCTACCCAAAAAGACGAAATTTCAACCAAAAACTTGAATTCTTTAACAAAATAATTACAATTTTGACCAAATGGTTGGATTTTCAAAAAAAAAAAAAAAAAAAAAAAAAACACGAAATATAAACCAAAAATAGTTACATTTTCAACACTAAAACAGTTTCTGAAATTAATATACCTTCAATGTATGGATTTTAATACATGTTGTAATTTAATTCGAAATAATCAACAAAGTCTTGTAAGTAGAATACTCATGCACTGAAGAAAAGGTTACTTGTACCAAATGACAAAAATATTCCAAATGAATGTGTCATGAATGGGAATGAATATTTCTTCAAACTGAGGAAATGCAAATCGATGGAAAGAAATTTATTTTAAAGTCAAACAAATATTTTATACGCTCAAAAAACTATTTCTCCACGTGAAATTCTTGATTATTAGAAGCAAAAAATTATCAGCTAACTGGATTCATTCAACTAAGGTCTTAATTAATATTGTTAATATTATATGTATTTAATTAAAACAATTCACATAATTTGAAATCTTGATGAACCTAAAAAGGGAAAATTCGATGAGAAAAAACACCTACAACAATTTGGTAAAATTAAAAAAATTACTAGTAAAATTTTTCAGATTCAAATAGCAAAAAGTGAGCCACTGAAGGTTAGTAGAAAATTACTCATTTGAGTAGTCGAGATATTTCCTACTTCAATAGTGTAAAACTAATTGCTTGGTGAGCAGAAAATTATGTATGACTGTATATAATAATTCTAAAAAAGTTATCAAAATGGAAAACATGAAAAATAGAAAAGTTTATTAAAACGACGCGCTGGCGTAACATTTTTAACTCTATTGAAACGATAAGAAGAACACATTGAGAAATTGTTGACGTGACCTAATCTCTTTGCATTTTCAAAATATTGCCTTCTAATTGTTTCAAATAAGTTAGGAAAAATAAGAATTTTGTTACTGTCTTAAAACTATAATGGATCAATATGGGATCAGCATGGATCAATATATTAATTAATTAAGCATATTCAGCATCCTCATGCGCTATTTTTCAACAGATTTCTGTCTCCGATTATAAAATTGTTGTACAGTTGTATCAGAGATAAAAAACTTGTTATAAAAAAGAATCAAGACAGTTTATGAACAATAAACAATGTTAATAATGGTATTATAGGTTTTGCAACACTTTAAGGAAAAGTATGATGCTGGCTGACCTAGACTTATTAACAAATGAAAAATTCAATATTAATGATATGTAAACAAGTATTTCATTAAAACAAATCGCGCCCACATTCATGAATATAATATGTATTCATGTCAGTTTAATGGATATGCATTTATTTCACTGGAATATTTCTTTGATTGGAAGAAATATTTGTTTGGAATGGTCTTCTTCGTATTCTACATTAAAAGAAAACAAGTGTTCCAAACAATTCAATAAAAGTTTAATTTAACAAAACAATTATTTCGTTGAAATAAATGTTTATTTATTATGAATAATTCAATTTCACCAATCAAATGAAACATTTTCTTCAACTAAAGAAATATGTATTTATGTAAACACAATATTTTATTTATCCATTTATTATATATTATTATATATAGCTTCATTGGTATAAATGCAGCAACTCTTTGTATCAGATCAGTATATTTTTGACTTAATTGATATTGTTTCGAAATAAATAATTATTTCTTCTATTCAAAGAAACCTAGAGGCTTGATTCAATTATAGGAAATTAATTGATCCATATTCCTCCTGATCAATTAAAATAATCGAAATCATTGGATCTAATAAATATTTCTTTGAAGGACTAATCAGTTTTCAACAAATCTAGACCTTTTGAGTCAAGGAAGTTATTTCCTTGAACGTACGAAATATTTATTTTTAATCAAGAAAATACGGACAAAGAATTTATTTATTCAGATCAACAAAACATATGTCTGGTTTAGATAAAAATTACTACTGTGAAAGAATATTTACGAGATGCTAAGAAATAAGATTCATGTCAATACATTTAATTGGTTCCAAATATATTTTTTCAGTGTGTATATTAATATTAATAAATTTATTCTAGAATTAATATGCATTGTACATTCAAACAATAAAATTCATATCAAACTCAATTTACAAATTTATATTCAATTTAATTTACATGTGTGTAAAGTCATTTGCATATATTGTATATGAAGTCAGCGACTATTTTTTCTGACATTGAAGCTGATCAGATGAATTTCTTAGAAGAAAGTTAAATTTTCAATAACAAAATTCACTCTCAACCAAGGATGACTTTTCTACCATACCAAAAATAATGATTTCAACAACATAGGTAAATTTTCAACAAAATAATAAATTCTCTACCCAAAAAAACGAATTTTCAATAAAGCACATGAATTTCCTGTCGAATAGTTGATTTTGTAATATATAAAGAATAAATTTTTAACAAAAAATGAAATAGTCAAAATTTCAGTTAAACAAAATTAATTTTTGACATAAAAACAAAATTTTCAAGAAAATAGTTAAATTCCCAGCCATTTAAACGAAATTTCAGTTGATTCAAAATTAATTGAAATAGAATCCTAACACTTAAAACAATTCGAAATGAATTCCTGTTAATTAAATGAAGTGCTAATCAATTCTAATTTAATTCTAGCATTTTAAACTGAATTCTTGTTAATTTAAATTTGATTCCAACAATTCAAATTCAGGTTATTTTGAATTTGATTCTAGAAATTCAAGTTGAATTATTGCATGTTGTCTATTTCAATGCTCTAAATTGAAGAATGAATCTGCAATTTTACAATAGAAACATTAAAAATTGACAAATTAATTTTTTTTTAGTGAACGCTTGATTATTTTTTAGTTATTCACGTCAATATGCACATACTTTCCAATCTGCTAAGTCACTATTTGATTTTCCATGACATACATAAGAGTACAATAATATTTTTCAATGTCATAATGAAGTCACCTAGTGTAGATCATGATAACAGAAATTTTAGCTATTTTTCAGAGGAGTGGGGTAAACATACATTCCAAATTGGTATAAAGAGTTAACTTTAGACATATTTCTAGTCTAGTTTTGCTGGGAAGTAAAGAAATTTAATAAATTTTTCGACCATGAAGATAGTCATCTTCTGCTGCTTATTGGCATTTTGTGTCTTTCAAGTAAGTAATTTTACAAGTTGTAAATAACGTCACATTTCCATCATTTTTAATTAATTAATTAAATTTATATTCCGCAAAGAATCAGAATTTTGAATTCGGGACAGGGGATTTCACTAAAGAAATATAATTTTCAGAAATGGTACAGGCAATTTTCGTAAAAAATTATAATTTTAACATTGGGACAGAGTATTTTAGTAAAGAATTATAATTTTGACTTTTCCACGGGCGAATTCCAAAAAGAATCCGAATTTTTAGTTTGTAACAGAGAATTTTAATGGAGAATTATA
Source organism: Andricus curvator (assembly GCA_932195095.1). Lineage (NCBI taxonomy): Eukaryota > Metazoa > Arthropoda > Insecta > Hymenoptera > Cynipidae > Andricus > Andricus curvator. The sequence continues at coordinate 73,622 of CAKNYM010044028.1, forward strand.
ATCTTTACAACAAGCACAAAGAATTATAATGAAAAATTATTATAATTTTGAGCTGAGATAGGGGATTTCTGTGGAGAATCACAAATTTGACTTCAGGACAAAACATTTCAATAATGAATTATAATTTTCACCTTTCCACGGGCAAATTCAACAAAGGGTCAGAATTTTAAGTTTGGAACAGGGAATTTCCGCGAGGAATTATAATTTTTACAACTGGGACAAAGAATTTTAGTGAACTTTTTTTTCACTTTGGGTTGGAACAGGGGATTTCTGTGCACAATTTTAATTTTGACTTTGGGTCAAAGTATTTTAGTGAATTGTGATTTCGACTTTTGCACTGGCAATTTCCACAAAGAATTAGAATTTTGAGTTTGGGACAGGAAATTTTTAGTAAAGAAATATAATTTTGACACTCGGTACAGGGAATTTGCGTAAAGAATTACAATTTTTACAACTGGAACCAAAAATTTTATTAAAAAGTTATTATAATTTTGAGTTGGGACAAGGGATTTCTGTGAAGAGTTATAATTTGGTTTTTGGAACAGAGGTATTTGAGTAAAGAATTATTTTGAGCTTGGAACCGGGAATTTTCTTGAAGAATTATAATTTGTACAATTCGGACAAAGAATCTTAATTCATAAATTATTATTATTTTGAGTTGGGACAGGGGATTTCTGTGAAGATATATAATTTTGACTTTGGAACCAAGTATTCTAGTGAATAATCATTTTGAGTTTGGAATAAGGAATTCCCATGAAGAAATATAATTTTCACAACTGGGAGAAAGAATTTTTATAAAAAGTTATTATAATTTTGAGTTGGGAAAGGTGACTCCTATGAAGGGTTATAATTTTTACTTTGGAACAGAGTATTTTAGTGAATAATTATTTTGAGCTTGTAAGAGGGAATTTCCATGAAGAATTATGATTTTTAAAACTAGGCCAAAGAATCTTTATTGAAAAATTATTATCATTTTGAGCTGGGACAGGGGATTTCTGTGGAAAATCATAATTTTGACTTTGGAACAGAGTATTTTAGTAAATAATTATTTTGAGCTTGCAAGAGGGAATTTCCATGAAGAATTATAATTTTCACAACTGGAAGAAAGAATTCTAATAAAAAGTTATTATAATTTTGAGTCGGGACAGGGGATTTCTGTGAAGAGTTATAATTTTGACTTTGGAACAGAGTATTTGAGTAAAGAATTATTTTGAGCTTGGAACCGGAAATTTTGTTGAAGAATTATAATCTGCAAAACTGGGGCCAAATATTTTAATAAACAATTATTCTAATTTTAAGTTGGGAGAGGGGTTTTCTGTGAAGAATTATAATTTTGACTTTGAAACAGAGTATTTTTTGGTATTTTAGTAAAGAATTATTTTGAGCTTGGAACATGAAATTTCCTTGAAGAACAATAATATTCAAAACTGGGGCCAAGTATTTTAATAAACAATTATTATAATTTTGAGATGGGAGAGGGGTTTTCTGTGAAGAATTATAATTTTGATCTTGGAACAGAGCATTTTGGTAAATTATTATTTTTTTATTTTATTTTGTAATTCTTTTTTTATTATATTTTTTCCTTTTTTGTTTTTTTCTTCATTGAAAATTTTTTATTATTTTGAGTTGGGACAGGGGATTTCTGTGAAGAATTATAATTTTGATTTTGGAACGGAGTATTTTAGTAAATAGTTATTTTGAGTTTGGAACAAGGAATTTTTTTGAAGAATTATAATTGTTACAACTCAGACAAAGAATTTTTATTGAAAAATTGTTATCATTTTGAGTTGGGACAGGGGATTTCTGTGAAGAATTATAATTTTGACTTTGGAACAGAGTATTTGAGTAAAGAATTATTTTGAGCTTGGAACCGGGAATTTTCTTGAAGAATTATAATCTTCAAAACAGGGGCCTAATATTTTAATAAAGAATTATTCTAATTTTGAGTTGGGAGACGGGTTTTCTGGGAAGAATTACAATTTTGACTTTGGAACCGAGTATTTTAGTAATTAATTATTTTTTTATTTTATTTTTTTATTTTTTTTTATTATATTTTTTCCTTTTTTGTTCTTTCTTCATTGAAAAATTATTATTATTTTGAGTTGGGACAGGGGATTTCTGTGACGAATTATAATTTTGATTTTGGAACAGAGTATTTTAGTAAATAGTTATTTTGAGTTTCGAACAAGGAGTTTCTATGAAGAATTATAATTTTCACAACTGGGAGAAAGAATTGTAATAAAAATTTCTTATAATTTTAAGTTGGGACAGGGGTTTTCTGTCAAGAGTTATAATTTTGACTTTGGAACAGAGTATTTTAGT
>CAKNYM010044028.1:75953-87414 GCA_932195095.1 Andricus curvator
TTTTGACTTTGGAACAGAGTATTTGAGTAAAGAATTATTATGAGTTTTAACCGTGAATTTTCTTGGAAAATTATAATTTTCACAACTAGGAGAAAGAATTTTAATGAAAAGGTATTATAATTTTTAGTTGGGACAGGGGATTTCTGTGAAGAATTATAATTTTGACTTTGGAACAGAGTATTTTAGTAAAGATTTACTTTGAGCTTGAACAGGAAATTTCCTTGAAGAATTATAATCTTCAAAACGGGGGCCAAATATTTCAATAAACAATTATTATAATTTTGAGATTGGAGAGGGGTTTTCTGTGAAGAATAATAATTTTGATTTTGGAACAGAGTATTTTAGTAAATAATTATTTTGAGTTTCGAACAAGGAATTTCTAGGAAGAATTAGAAGTTTCACAACTGGGAGAAAGAATTGTAATAAAAAGTTATTATAATCTTGAGTTGGGAGCGGGGATTTCTGTGAAGTATTATGATTTTGATTTTGGAACAGAGTATTTTGGTACATAATTATTTTGAGCTTGGAACAGAAAGTTTCCTTGAAGAATTATAATCTTCAAAACTGGGGCCAAATATTTTGATAAACAATTATTCTAATTTTAAGTTGGGAGAGGGGTTTTCCGTGAAGAATTATAATTTTGACTTTGGAGCAAAGTATTCTAGTAACGAATTATTTTGAGCTTGGAATAGTGAATTTCCTTCAAGAATTATAACTTTTGCAACTGGGACCAACAGTTTTAATATACAATTATTATAATTTTGAGTTGGAAGAGGGGATTTCTGTGAAAAATTATAATTATGACTTTGGAACAGAGTATTTTAGTAAATAATTATAATTTTGACTTTCGCACAGGCAATTTCTGTGACGAATCAGAATTTTGAGTTTGTAACAGGGAATTTCCGTGAAAAATTATAATCTTCACAACTGAGGGAAAGAATTTTAATAAAAAGTTATTATAATTTGACTTTGCAACCGAGTATTTTAGTAAATAATTTTTTTTTATTTTATTTTATAATTATTTTTTTATTCTATTTTTTCCTTTTTTGTTTCTTTCTTCATTGAAAAATTATTATTATTTTTAGTTGGGACAGGGTATTTCTGTGAAGAATTATAATTTTGACTTTGGAACAGAGTATTTCAGTAAAGAATTATTTTGAGCTTGGAACAGGGAATTTCCTCGAAGAATTTTAATTTTTACAGCATGAACAAAGAATTTTAACAAACAATTATTATAATTTTGAGTTTAGAGAGGGGATTTCTGTAAAGAATTATAATTTTAACCTTGGAACAGAGTATTTTAGTAATTAATTATAATTTGGCTTTTCCACGGGCACTTCCCGTGACGAATCAGAATTTGGAGTTCCCATTAAAATTTATAGTTTTTATTGTAGGAAAGATTATATCAGGTCCAAAGTCAAAATTATATTCCTTTACTAAAATTTCCTCTCTCAAACTCAAAATTATAATTCTTTACTAAAATTCTCTGTTCCGAAGTCTCAATTTTAATTCTTTACATTTGTGGTAATTCTTTGTGAAATTTGCCTGTTCCAAAGTTAAAATTATAATTAACTGAAATTGTAACTTTATAATTTTACAGGTAGTCCATGCCGATGACTTTGAAGATTCGCTGAAAAAATGGAATCCCTATATGGATGGATATGAGAAAAAATTAAAAACTTACGAAGATCAAAGAGGAAAACTACTACAGGTCAGTTGGTGAAAATAATATTTTAAAATATTCTTAATAACTTAAGAATTACATCACTACAATTATTTGTCGTTGAATAATAATCAGTGAAGCTAAAACAGCTTTTCTTTTTTGTCTCATTTTTTAAAATAACAATGTTTAAATTATTTTTTTCCTTTCTTTTGTGAGAAATAACAAATTGCACTCAACTCCCGATATAAGGACCCCCGGTTTACGGTATTTCTACATCTGATTGCCTCCGCAGTTTCGTGCTGAGAGGAGCCGTGGGGCCGAAGGGGAGACCGTGCTCAGTCAAGCGTGACACACAGTCTGATGGTCGCACTCTCAGCGCGTTAGTTGCATCAGGTTGCGTCATGCGTTCAAATCCTACAGAAATGATTCACGCGGCCCTGTCTGTTTTCGTTCAGATTCTCCCGATTTGAGGTCAATGCCAAGGCAAGTCATGTCCGAAACTGGTCTTATATCGGGAGTTGAGTGTACTTTTTTCCGGGAAGCAGGCATGAAAAAGTCGTTTTTTGACGCCTGTTGTCAATTTTTATATTTATCTTTCTTTTTCACTTAGCATCGTGTAAATGTGGCGAGATATGAGAAGAAAAATACTTCCTGTCGAGACAAGCTCGAGTTAGCTCACAACATTTTTCATGTTCGTTCAGTAAATGATTGTTGGGATCAATGTATTGATGACAGCTCAATTAACAATAACAAGAAGGTAAATATAAATATTACTGTCTTGAACATTTCGAGAATTTTTTTAATATAGAACAAAAAAATTAAAAAGCATGCTTCACACTTATTGTGCAAAATTATAAATATTTAGGTATCAAACCCTACACAGACTTCGCAGCATGAAATGCTCTCAAAAGAGGGAAAATGGGTGATTTTTCACGAAAATAGGAGAATAGCGGAGTAAATTCTTGTCAATAAAATTAATGCGTAGATACTATATTGAAATCAATATGAAACGCTTAACATTTTTAATATATCAAGTCGAAATACAGCCATGCTCGAACAGTCGCTTCCGAAAATTTGCGGAGTAAATATAGCGCGAGAAGTAAACTCTTTGTGTACGCTTCCGTCACACTCTCCAAATGGACCGTACGCTCGGTCCATTTTGAGAGCGTGACGGAAGCCTACAGAAAGCTTTACTTCCCGCGCGATATTTACTCCGCAAATTCTCGGTGGCGACTCACAGTGTGGCTTTCCGCATAAATCGGTCAGGGCCGATTTTAAAAAAACCTTTTTTTATTATTGTATAACAACTATCCAGAAAATTTGTCTAATAGATTGGAAATTGTTGATAAATTTTTTGAATTTGTTATGAACGAATAAGTAAGTGAAAATAATAACCGATCCGATAGATCGTTTTCTTTCACATAACTAAATATTTTTTTATCATTATTATATATTTGAAGACGGTAGTTTTCATTTGTCCAATCGCAGAATTTCATTAAAAAGTACCTTCAACTGTCAATTAATTTATTAATTATTTTATTTGTTTATAGGCTCTTGCGGATTGTTGTGATGAAAAATATAAGGGTCGACAAGCTCAGTGGAATAGGGATCTAGATGAGGTCGAACAATGCGTTGATAACGTATATAAGAATAAGCAATAACTCTCAGTACTGGCTCTGCTTGGGAAAGGTTTTCTGCAGTTTTCCTTTCCCTTCGTCAAATTTTCAAGCAAATTTTTATACTCTTTTAATCAAAATCCGGCTGCAGACGGTTATTTATATTAAGAACTATTCTGTATGCAAATCTACTATATTATAAATCTAATTGTATTCATATGAATAAACAATTTGAAAAAATTGAACTGATTAAATAACCCAAAGTCAAAATTCCAACCAAGAAGGTTCATTTTCTACGGAAATAAGACAAATTTTCAACAAAATACTTGGATTAAAAAAAAAATAGAATAGTTGAATTTTTATTTAAAAAAATTAATTTTTAATAAAAAAGAAAGAATTTTCAACAAAATAGTTGAATTTCGAAACCAAAAAGATGAATCATCGACCAGAAATTTTGGCAGAAAATTAATTATCCCAGTTGAAAATTCATAATTTTTCACAAAATTCAACTATTTGGTTAAACATTCTTTTTTTCAAGAATTATCATTTCAGTAGAACAAACATTTCCCTAGTTGAAAATTGAATTATTTTGTTGAAAATTGTTTTTTTCTTTAATTAATTTTGTTAGCAGAAAATTTAACTATTCTATTTTTGCTAAATTTTTTTTTTTTTTTTTTTTTTTGTGAAACACTAATTCTTTTAATTTAAAATGTAACTAATCCCATTTTTCTGGAAATTAATTTTTTTTGTGTGGAAGATTAAATCTTTTAACTAGAAATTTAACTATTCTGTTCTTGTTGGAGAAATTCATATTTTTTGTTAAAAATTCAACTATTTGGTCAAAAATTCGATTTTTGAACTGGAAATGTAACTATTCCATTTTTGCTTGAAAATTCTACTTTATTGGTTGAAAAGTCTACTATAATATTTTTTGGTTCAAAATTTTATGATTTTGTTGAAAATTCAGCTGTTTTTTAGAAAATTCGAATTTTGCTTGAAACTTCAAAATTTTGTATGAAATTTTCTGCAACTGAAAAAAAAATTAATTTTTGACGAAATAGTTGTATTTTTAATAAAAAAGATATTTAAATCAAAAGGATTAATTTAAAGAAATTGCATCAAAGTAGTAAAATTTTTCAATTAAAGAAATGAATTTTTGTCCAAAAAGATGAATTTAAAAAGGTGGAAATTCAACTGAAATTCCTCAATTTAGTTGAAAATTCAGTTTTTAGTTGAAAATTAAACTGTGTGCTAAAAAATTTATTTTTTAGTCAAAAATTATTAATTTTTTTGATTGAAAATTCTACTATTTGGTAAAAATTAATTTTCTTAGTTGAAGACTCAAACATTTTAGTTGCACATTCGTTTTTGACTGAAAATTCAACTATTTCATTTTTGGTTGAAAATTCATCTTTTGTGGTTAGAAAGAAAATATGTTTTTAGCACATTTTCGAAAAAATTTAAATTACGCAAAAATATATAATAAAATTAATGTCTCAGAATATGAAAAAAACGGTTTCCGTTTAATTATTTTTGTTAATGGAATAAATAAACAATCAAATATAAAATAATACATTAAATAAAAAATGTTTTCAATTAATAAATTTAATATTTATTATTTTTTGTTTTATAATATAACAGTGTTTTAGTTTTCTAATTTAATTTGATTTTAATTTTCTTAATTAATTAATTATCAACTTTATGGGATGACTAATGAATCCCGAAAAATAAAATTCCAAGACTGTAAAATTAACGAAAAAGAAAATATTTGAAACGAAAAATTTCGGAAATTATAAAATTGCCGAAATATAAAAATTCCGAATTTGTAAATTCCCGAAGAACGAAATTCAGGACAAAATATTTCCGAATTATGAAATATCCGACACTGACAAGCTCCCGAAAATAGAAAATTCCCAAATTTAAATAATTGCAAAAAATTGTTTTTCAATCAATATTATTTATTAAAAATGTTTTAAAATATACTCATGCAATTAATTTTATTTAGTATTAAATTTTTTGAAATCTTTTCAAATTTAAAATTATTTCAAAAATATTTCCAAAACTTCTATATGTAATTATAAAATGATTAAAATTTTTTCAACAATTTTTTAAAAATCGTCCTCAACTAAAAAATTCAACCTAAAATCTTCCTGATTCCTTTTTGGAAATTCAACAAATCTTTTGGAATTTTTCGAAATATTTTTAAATATTAACTTCAAATGAATATTAAAAAAAAATCATTTGAAATTTTCCTAGGAATCTTCAAACAAAATATTGATGCTCTTGAAATCTTTCAAAATGTAGAGAAAATACGAATTTTTAACAAAATAGATGAATCCTCAGCCAAAAAGATTAATTTTCAACCAGTTGTCCACAAAATTTTTAAATTTTTTAAATTGAAGATACGAATTTTTAACAAAATAGTTATGTTTTCAACTTAAAAGACGAATTTTGAACTGGAATGATGAATCTTCAACCAAAAAAATTAATTTCTAAAAAAGCTGTTCAATTTTTAAACGAATAGTTCAATTTTTAACCGAACAGAAATTAATTCGATACGTTTATAATAAAGTAATCGAAGCTTACCATGTACTGTTAAATTTCCAAAAATTACCAAAAACTTCTCAAATTTCAAAAATTACCAGAAATTTCAAAAAAATTTCCAAATTCATCAAAATTTTTAAAATTACCAAAAATTCTGAAATAATCAAAAATTTTCAAATTTTTATCATTTATCATTCGAAAATTTTCCACTGCAATTTTGTTTCCGGAATTTTCTATTGTGGGGATTTTTCAAATTCGGTAATATCATCAACTTTGGGGAATTTGAGTAAATTATTAAATATAAGGGAATTTCAATAATAATTACAAAAATAGTAATATTTTTCTACGGAAAAATGGCAAATTGCGATATTTTTTTATAGAAATTGTTATTAAAAATTAATTGTTTTCAAATTCAGTTCAACTGCTACGTTAAAAAAAAACCTTTTTTAGTGAAGATTCATCATTTAGTAGAAAATTCATCATTCTAGTTAAAAATTCATTATCTTGGTTGAAAATTAAACTATTTAGTTAAAAATTATTTTTTTTAGGAAATAATTGAATTGAAATTAATAGAATTGAAAATTAATCGTTTTTTCTTGAAAATTCAACTTTCTTGTTAGAAAATTATTCATGTTGGTTAAACATTCATTAACTTGTTGATTAAAAATTTCTTGTTTCTTGGTTCAAAATTCATCTTTCTTGTTAAAAATTCAACTACTATGTTAAAAATGTAACTTTTTGATTGGAGATTCATATTTTTAGTAAAAAATTCATTTCTTGGGTTGAGAATTTTACTATTTTGTTAACAATTTTTTTTTTGAAGAAAATTCATGTTTTTCGCTAGAAATTCAACTACTTTGTTAAAAATTAATTTTCTTCAAGAGAGACTTGTTTGTAGCTTTTTTAGAGGAACAAGTTTGCTGATTTTACTTTTTTTTATATTATCCCGATTTTATAGAAAAATGTAAATTATTATTTTTCATAAAAAGAAATCGAATTTTCTCTGCTTCAAGACCTATTTATCTAAGTTTTGAATAATTTAAATAAGAAATAATGTCACCATCGTTTTCTAAAAATATGATGTTTTCTGAAATTTATTTGTTTTATTTATTATTTTTTGCTTTATTAATTAAAAATTTTTTAATTGTTCAAATCCAGGAATTTTATAATTTTCCTCGGCAATTTTATTTCTGGAATTTTCTTTTATCGGGAATTTTCAAATTCTGTAATATCATAAACTTTCAGGTATTTTATTATTCAATAATTGTAAATTTTCGGCAATTTTTTAACTTCATGAATTTTTTTTTTAAATTAGAAAAGTTGTTTTTCAATAAATATCATTTAGCTATTAAAAGTATATTAATCAAATATTTTGATGAAAGGACAATTTTGTTTATGTTTATTGTATTTTTTAAAATTATTGTTTATATTCAAAATAATAATCTTTTTGAAAACATTTCTCAATGCAAGTTTTTTTGTTGTTGAAAATGTGTATAGTAGTTTTTTCCAGTTACTCTTGTAATGAAAACTTTGTTCTTGTATTGTTCTTTTGCATTCAGAAATATATTTTTTTAGTTACTGATATTTAAAGTTCAAAAAAAATATATATATATACATTTAACATCCAAAAATTCTCATTGCAACAAAAGCCCATTTCTTTGAACCAAATACTTTTAATTTAATATAATTTTTCTTGGATTTTTAAAATTTTGTTTTTTTTAATCATTTTTAATTTACGTTAAATTATTTTAAATTCATCTCAGATTTGTATTAATTTCATCAATTTTTTTCAATGGTTTTGATTTTTTTTTCTAAATTTTGTCCAAAGTTAATGAATTCAATGAATTTTGATAATATTTTTGAATTGTTTTCAATTCAGACCACTAATTGTGATGAAATTTCAAATTTTCGTATTCTAAGTCTGATAATATTTTCAAACATTTTTTTATCCATAAAATTTGGAGCCTATTTATCAATAAATAAAAAATACTTTTTGTAAGAAAAATAATTTTTTAGCCTTTAATTAGTTTTTTTTTAATCAAAACTATATCAACCAAATGAAAGTAGGTCACATCATTTCGAAAAACATGACGTTTCAAAACATTTTTTCAAAAATTCTAAACATCTTTCAAACCGGTTCAAATTTTTCCTAAAAATTTTGAAAAATCCTTTAGCATGAACAAAAATTGCCTCAAAATCTTCTAGATATTTTTTAATGAATTTAAATAATGTTTTGAAATATTTTTAAAAATTCTCATAAAATTAATTTAAACAAAAATCATTTTATATTTTTTAGGGGTTTAAAAAAAATCATTTTATATTTTTTAGGATTTAAAAAAAAATCATTTCATATTTTTTAGGAATTTAAAAAAAAAATCATTTTACGTGTTTTAGGAATTTAAAAAAAAAATTTGTTCTCTTGAATCCCTTCAAAATTCTTAAAAAGCTTCAATTTTTAAATCATTTTTAAAATTTTCTCAAAATTTCTATATATTTTTGAAAAATGATCCGAGGTTTTTCAAAAGTTTTTTAAAAATCTTTTAAGGCAAAAAAATTGCTTCAAAACCTTCCAGATTATTTTTAAATTTTCAAAAAAGTTTCGAAATCTTTTTAAATATTCTATTTAAATTAATTTTTCAACAAAAAAAAAATCATTTGAAATTTTCCAAAGAATCTTAAAAAGTTGTAATTCTCTTTAAATCTGTCAAAAGTCATCAAAAAATAAGAATTTTTAAAAAAGTAGGTAAATCATTAGTCAAAAAGTTACATTTTCAACCAAAGATCAACTTAGAACTAGAATGATGAATCTTCCACCAAAAAAGTGAATTTTTCAAAAATGAGTTTAATTTTCCAAAAATTAGTTTAATTTTTAAAAAACTATGCATCCTGTCAAAAATGGTCAATAACAAATTTGTAGCTCCCTTTGGGTGAACCACTTTTGTCTATTTATCTTTTCGTAGCTTGTCTGATTTCTCCAAAAATTCAATTTCTTTATTTTCAATGTAGTTTTTTACAATTAAAACAAAAACTACGCGTCTTATCAAAAAGTGATCTATAACAAATTTGTAGATCTTTTTTTTATGCATAATTTTTGTTGATTCATCTTTTTAGTATCTTGCATAGTTTGACCGCAAAATCGAAGTTTTTATTTTTCAAGAAAATTTCAAAAGTTGTTATGATAATCTTGTGGATCTTCGGAAAAGCAACCTTTTTCTTCTTTTTTTTTGACTTGTTTTCATATCGTGCGTTGTTTGGCTTGCAATTTTCCTTTTCTTTTTTTTTATTTTGCAAATGTTTTGATTTTTTTCTAAATTTACCTCAAAGTTAATGAATTCAATGAATTTGGATAATATTTTTAAATTTTTTTCAATTCAGACCACTAATTGTGATCAAATTCCAAATTTTCGTATTCTAAGTCTGATAATGTTTTCAAACCTTTTTTTTTCATTCCTAAAATTTCGAGCCTATTTATCAATAAATCAGAAATACTTTTTGTAAGAAAAATAATTTTTTAGCCTTTAATTAATTAAAAAATTTTTTGAAAAATCCTTTAACATGATCAAAAATTGCCTCAAAACCTTTTAGATATTCTTTAAAGAATTTAACTAATGTTTTGAAATATTTTTAAATATTCTCATAAAATTAATTTTTAAAAAATCATTTTATATTTTTCAGGAATCTTAAAAAAAAAATTTAGTTCTCTTGAGTCCCTTCAAAATTCTTAAAAAGCTTCAAATTTCAAATCACTTTTGAAAGTGATTTTACGATTCTGAATCTGTGCAAAATTAAAATTGCATGAACTATTTTCAATTTTTAAATAATTTCTAATTAACAGATGCACAATTAAATGCTCTTATTCAATTTCAAATCCTATTCAAATTTTTCTAGTCTAAAGTATTCCACTTTTAACCGGTTCAATTTGAAATTTTTTAATTAAAAAAAAATCATTTTTTAAATATCACACTCGTGTAGAATTACTTACTTTCCGCACTTGTAACACAATATACTATTTCGTACCTTGTGTCGTTTTTCCAAAAATTAATTTTTTTTTATTCTCAATGTTATTTTTCACGATTAAAACTATCTTTAACTATATTTTTAGTTATAACTTTTATTATTTGGTTGAATATTTAACAATTTTCTTAAAAAGACATCATTCTTTTGAAAATTCAACTTTTTTGTTAAAAATTCGTCTTTTTGGGTTGAAAAAAACTCTTTTCGTATAATATTAACCTTTTGTTTAAAATTCATATTTTGTTGCTGATAAGTCAACTGAAATATTTTTTGGATGAAAAATAGTTTTTTCTGAAAATTTGTCTTTTTTATTTAAAAGTTCATCTTCTTTTAGTAGAAATATTTTTGCATCTTTCTTAGACAAAAATGCAACTGTTTTGTTGAAAATTCAACTATTTGCTCAAAAATTTAATTTTTGTTTAAAATTTGTATTTTTCTGTAGAAAAATCTATTGAAATTCTTTTGGATGAAAATTCAACCCTTTTTTGGAAATTTGTCTTTTTGATTTAAAAATTCACCTGTTTCAGTAGAATTGTCATTTTTTTCGGACAATGCAACTGCTTGGTTGAAAATTCAACAATCTTGTTAAAAAGTCATACTTTTTGGATAAATATTCGAATATTTAGCAGAACTGGAATCTTCTTTGGATGAAAATTTAATTATTTTGTTTTAAGTTATTTTTTTAATTCATCTGTTTGAAAAAATATATATTTCATCTTTCTTGAATAAAAATGCAACTGTCGGTTGAAAATTCAACTCTTTTTTGAAAATTTGTTTTTCTTATTTCAAAATATATACTTTTTGGTTGAAAATTCTGCCGTTTTGTTGAAAATTCAACTATTTTGTAGAAAATGTACTTTTTGGTTAAATTTAATATTTTGGTGTTGAAAAGAGAACTGAAATCTTTTCTGGATGAAAATTCAAATTTTTTTTTTTTGAATTTTTTTTTTTTTTAAATTAAAAATTCATCTATGTTAAGAGAAATTTCATCTTTCTTGGATAAAAATGCAACTGTTTGGTTGAAAATAAAACTAATTTGTTAAAAAGTCATACTTTTGGTTGAAAATTCTACTGTTTTGTTGAAAATTTAACGATTTTGTAGAAAATGTACTTTTTGGTTAAATTTAATATTTTGGTGTTGAAAAGAGAACTGAAATCTTTTCTGTATGAAAATTCAACTTTTTTTAAAATTTTTTTTTTTTTATTTAATTAAAAATTCATCTGTGTTAAGTCTAATTTGTTAAAAAGTCATACTTTTGTTTGAAAATTCTACTGTTTTGTTGAAAATTTAACTATTTTGTAAAAAATTCACTTTTTGTTTAAAATTCATATTTTGGTGTTAAAAAATGAACTGAAAGCTTTTCTGGATGAAAGTTGAACTTTAAAAAACAATTTGTCCTTTTTTTATCAAAAATTCATCTATCTTAGTACAGATTTCATCTTTTTTGGATAAAAATTCGTCTTTTGGGATTGAAAATTCAATTTTTTTCGTAGAAACTTATTTCTTGGGTAAAAACTCATATTTTGATCGTGAAAAGTTAACTAAAATCTTTTTTAACAGTTAATTCACCTTTTTTAAAAAATATTTTTGATTTATAAATTTTGGCTTTGGTAGAAATTTCTT
>CAKNYM010044029.1:0-15642 GCA_932195095.1 Andricus curvator
TAAATTTCTATCAAAAAATGTAAATTTTCCACAAAAAATTGAATATTTAGAGTGAATTTTCAACTAAAATTATGAATCTTCAACTAAGAAAATTTAATTTTTACCCAAATACATTAATTTTAAACTAAAAAGATAAATTTTCTACCAAAAATAAAGTATGACAATTTTCAGTTTCTAATTCTAATTTTCAGTTAGTAAAATAAATTTTTAACTAAAAATAGAATAGTTGAATTTTCAGTGAAAAATTAATTTTCAATAAAATTAAAGTAAGTTTTCAACGAAATAGTCTAATTTTCAAACAAGAAGATTAAATTTCTATCGAAAAATATAAATTTGCAACAAAAAATGGGACAGTTACATTTCCAGTTAAAGAATTAATTCTAAACAAGAAAAAACTTATTCTCAACCAAAAAGCTCAATTTTCAGCCAATAAGATGAATTTTCTACCAAAATAGATGAATTTTTAACACAGTATATGAATTTTCAACCAAATATTTACATTTTTATAAGAATTTCTAACAAAAAAAATGAATTAATCACCAAGCAGATTACTCTCTCACAAAATTCGAATTTTCAATAAAATACAGGAATTTGAAACCAAATATATTAATTTTCAACTTAAGAAGATAAATTATGAACCAAACATGTAAGAGTTAAATTTTCAGTAACAACAATTAATTTTCATCTAGAAAACGCAATTTTCAACAAAATAATAAAATTTTGAAAGAAAAAAAGGGTTTTCAACTAAAATGATGAAACATCAACCAAATAAATGAATTTTTAATAAAACAGTTCCACTTCCAACTAAGTAGTTGAATTTTCTACCGAAAAAGATGAATTCTCAATGAAAAACGTAATATTTTATATTTTTAACCAAAAAGGATTTTAATTTTATACCAAAAATAATTTAATTCAATCAAAAAAGATGAATTTTCTACAATTTGGTTGGAATCCTCAACCAAATCAGATTAATTTTCAACCAAATAGTTGCGATTTTTAACCATAATAGTAAAATTAATTTCAACTTTAGTTTATCGAAAATTCCCTAAATCTGTCAGGTTTTCCCTGAAATTTCCTGACTTTTTGGAATTACCTGTCCTGTAGCAAGTCTGTAATTCAAAAGAAGTATATGTTTATTTCACAAGAATGTTAAATTGTATTTTGTACAAATATATGTATTAATTATGATATATATTTGTTTAAACAATAAATGCTTCAAATTCTCTTAAATGCTCTATAAATGCTCTGTTCGATCTTAAATGCTGAGCATATTCTCAAGAGCATTTGCTCAACAAAAATTCTTGGGCATTTAAGAACTCTACTAAGATGATGGAAAAAAGAAATAATTTTGTTTCTATTCTGAATCTCAGAATCTTTGTACAACCAGGCCTGATCAGAAACTCCAGTCTGACATGACATAAGGTATCATCATGAACAATAATGATTTGACTGATCAAAATTTTACTGATCGGAGATTGGAGAAAACGATTGACTCACCTTTTCAAAAACGAGGTTGATGACTCCGTCCATCCTTTCTTTAGTATCGATTTCTAAAGCTCTGACTTGACTAACTAAGGTATTAAACTTCTGAGGAGTAAGCTTATTGAGCACAGAACGAACTTTCTTGTAAAGAGTTTGGGTTACAGCCTCTTCCTCGGGGATATCTCCGGCCTCAAGCCTCGTTGGTTTCCAGGCATTTTCTGAAACTATCCGTAAAATATTTGAGGTATAAAATTCAATTTACTTAAAATAACTTTTTCTCTTAATTTACACATAAAATTTCTTACGATTAAATCTCCGGTGAGAGTCCATGTTATCATTTTGTAGAGAATGTAGAGTGTTCATAGGGACTCTTCTGATCAATACTCTTAGAGGTTTACTAGTGTTCCTCTTAGGCACCCATTTATTCAAACTCAAGACAATTACGTCCTGGATCATGAAACGAACTCTGGAACTTATTTTATTTAGTCCTATATCATGAAGAATACTTTGCATGACCTCGATATAATCCTTAAAGTCCTAAAAGACAAAAAAAATCGAGTTAAATACAAAATTGGTGAATGAAAAATGATTTCTCATTTTTACGAAATATCAAATCAATAGACAATCTCACATGGAATAATTTTTGAGATCAAGTTTTCTCATCATGATATAATCAGTGTCTACTAAAATCCTGAAAAAAATTCCCTGACAATTCCAGGGCTTCCCAGGTATCTCAAGTTTTTTCCAGGTATAATTTTTCATAGTAGGGAGCCATTCAAATATTTCGCATTTTTTTAAACAATCAACTAGGAGTATGTTTCGCGACTTTATTACAAATAATGGCTTTTTTCAGTTTCAAGGAATTCGAGTAATATGTTCAATTTAGAAAGCTTTGATAAATTATAGTGAAAGATATTCTCGAATATATTAGCATCATCGATTAACTAAATAATACTAAAAACATAATTAATCATTTCTTGAATTTGTCTCTAAAGTCCATGAATTTGAATAATAACTCAAACCAATTTTTATTTTATCTTCTTATACTTAAAATTGAGTGCATGTTTAGGTAAAATTAATGTGGGTAATATATTAAATTCAATTTAAGCTGATTTCCTAACTTTTCAAGTAAACATATTGCATTTTCAACAAGATAGATGAATTTTCAACCAAATAGATGAATTTTTAACCAAAAGGATTAATTTTCTAACAAAAAAGACGATTTTTCAACAAAATACATGAATTTTCAACCAAATAGTTGAATTTTGAACTGAAAAAGATAAATTTTTAACCAAAAATGCAATACATAGTTAAATTTTTAGTTGAAAAATTAATTTTACAATCTGAGTGATGAATTTTTTACTAAAATAATGAATCTTCAACTGAAATACTTGAATTTTAGACCCAAAAGATTAATTTTTAACCAAACTGATAAATCTTTACCTGGAATAGTTGAATTTTCAACTAAAAGGTTGAATTTTTAAGCTAAAAGATTAATTTCAAACGAAAAAGACAAATTTTCAACTAAAAAATTAAATTCCAAAAATTGACTAGTTAAATTTTCAAATTAAAAAATTAATATTCCACCAAAGAGATGAATTTTCTACTAAAATGGTGAATCTTCAACTAGAATAATTGAATTTTCAAACAAAAAAGACAAATTTTCAACTAAAAAAAAATCTAAATTTTCAACCAAAAATTGAATAGTAATATTTTCAGTAAAAAAAAAAAAAATGTAACCAAAATAAAAACAAATTTATAACTAAATAGATAAAGTTTCAAGTGGAATAGTTAAATTTTAAGCCAAAGAAAAAACGAATTTCTAACAAAGTAGTTCATTTTTCAACCAAGGAGAAAAATTTTTCAATTAAAATAATAAATCTTCAACCATAAAAATTAATTTTTAACAAAAAAGTTTAACTTTGAACCAAGTAATTAAATTTTAATTTAAAAAAGATAAATTTTGAACGAAAAATGCAGTAGTTGATATTTCAACCAAAAAATTTTTTAATTTTTAATAAATAAAAAAACAGTTTAATTCAACGAAAAAAAAGACTTTTCAACATGAGTTGAATTTTCAACTAAGGTGTTTCAGTCGAGAGAGAAAAAATTGCAAACAAACTGTTGCTTTTTTAAGCAAAAATATGCATTTTCAACCAAGAAGATTAATTTTCTAGCAAAAAGAACGAATTTTCAACAAAATAAATGAATTTTCAATCAGATACTTGAATTTTCAACTAAAAATGATACATTTTCAACAAAAACTAGAATAGCTACATTTAAAATTTTTAAAACTAATATTTAAAAAAATATGTAGTTACATTTTCAAACAAAGTGATGAATTTTCTAATAAAATTATTAATCTTCAACTGGAATAGTTGAATTTCAAGCCAAAAATTAATTTTCTACTTTTTTTCTAAAATTTAATAGTAACATTTTCAGTTTAAAAAAATAATAATTTTTAACTAAGTAAAAACAAATTTTCAACTAAATAGTTAAATTTTCAGTAAAAAAATAATTTTCAGCCAAAGAAAAAACGAATTTCCAACAAAATAGTTCATTTTTCAACCAAGGAGAAAAATTTTCAATTAAAATAATGAATCTTCAAACATAAGAATTAATTTTTAACAAAACAGTTTAACCTCCAACCAAGTAATTAAATTTTAATTTCAAAAAGATAAATTTTGAACCAAAAATGCAGTAGTTGATATTTCAACCAAAACAGTTTTTA
Organism: Andricus curvator; assembly: GCA_932195095.1. NCBI lineage: Eukaryota > Metazoa > Arthropoda > Insecta > Hymenoptera > Cynipidae > Andricus > Andricus curvator. The sequence goes on from CAKNYM010044029.1 coordinate 4,214, forward strand.
ATTTTTAATAAATAAAAAAACAGTTGAATTCAACCAAAAAAAAAAAGACTTTTCAAAATGAGTTTAATTTTCAACTAAGGTGTTTCAGTCGAGAGAGAAAAAATTGCAAACAAACTGTTGCTTTTTTAAGCAAAAATATGCATTTTCAACCAAGAAGATTAATTTTCTACCAAAAAGAACGAATTTTCAACAAAATAAATGAATTTTCAATCAGATACTTGAATTTTCAACTAAAAATGATCAATTTTCAACCAGAAATAGAATAGTTACATTTTAAATTTAAAAAACTAATTGTCAAAAAAATAGTTACATTTTCAAACAAAGTGATGAATTTTCGAATAAAATTATTAATCTTCAACTTAAATAGTTGAATTTCAAGCCAAAAAATAATTTTCTACTTTTTTTTCTAAAATTGGATAGTAACATTTTTAGTTTTAAAAAAATAATAATTTTTAAACAAAATAAAAACAAATTTTCAACTAAATAGATAAAGTTTTAAGTGAAGTAGTTAAACTTTCAGTAAAAAAATTAATTTTCAGAAAAAAAAACGAATTTCCAACAAAATAGTTTATTTTTCAACCAAGGAGAAAAATTTTCAATTAAAATAATGAATCTTCAAACATAAGAATTAATTTTTAACAAAACAGTTTAACCTCCAACCAAGTAATTAAATTTTAATTTAAAAAAAGATCAATTTTGAACGAAAAATGCAGTAGTTGATATTTCTACCAGAAAAAAAAGATTTTCCAACATGAGTTAAATTTTTAACTAAGACGTTTCAGTTAAGAGGGAAAAAATTGCAAACAAACTGTTGATTTTTTAAGCAAAAATATGCATTTTCAACCAAGAATATTAATTTTCTACCAGAAAGAACGAATTTTCAACAAAATGAATGAATTTTCGATCAGATACTTGAATTTTCAACTAAAAATGATCAATTTTCAACCAAAAATAGAATAGTTACATTTAAAATTTAAAAAAATAATTTTCAACAAAATAGTTACATTTTCAAACAAAGTGACGAATTTTCGAATAAAATTATTAATCTTCAACTTGAATAGTTGAATTTCAAGCCAAAAAATAGTTTTCTACTAAAATAATGAACCTTTAACTAGAATAATTGAATTTTCAACTAAAAAGATGAATTTTAAACCAAGAAGATTAATTTCTACCAAAAAAGACGAATTTTCAACTTAAAAAAAGATAATTTTTCAACAATAAATAGAATAGTTAAATTTTTATTAAAAAAAATTAATGTTCAATCAAAGACATTAATTTTGAAATGAAATTTAAAACATTTCAATTGAATGGGTTACAAACGAAATATTTAAGACTGAATCAATATTTGAATAGGATATGAAATTTAATAAATGTGCTTAATTATGAATCTATATTTGAATTTAACGTAACATTGAAAATAGTTTATAAAGTTTCAATCGGACGTTTACATTTGTTTTACTTTCATTTTTTCTTTCATTTTGAACGGATTTAGAATCGTCTTGTAAAATCAATTATTGTTCACTTGTAATACTTAAAGGACAGTTCAATTTTCAAAATCATTAATTAATTCATAGCTGCAGTTGGTAATTTAAAAACATTTTTTACCAAGAAGTTTAAATTTCAAAAGCTTTCCATTTTTGATTGTTTAAGATAAGTCTTTAAAACTGTAATTTCAAATTCTTTCAATCAGAAATGTACGCTTAAAAATGAAGATCTAAAATAAAACATTTTTAAAGTAAAAGATTTTAGAATTACGCATTGTAAACCAAATGATATTTTGTTGAAAATTAAACTATTTGGTTCAAAATTAATTTTTTTATTATTGAATATCTATCATTATAGTTGAAAATTCATTTCACTGGTTAAAAATTTAACTATCTTATTGAAGATTATTTTTATTGTTTTTGAAAATGTTATGCATTTTGTTGAAAATTCGCCCTATGTGTAGAATTTGTGGTCTTCTTGGTGAAAATTTTATCTTTTTGGTTGCCAATTTATTTCGTTGGTTTAAAATTTAATTATTTTGATCAAAATTCGTTTTTTACGATTAAAATTTAGTTTCTTGAACTGTAAATATAACTATTCTAATTTGGGTTGAAAATTGATCTTTTCACTTAAAAAATCATGTATTTTTTTCGTCTTTTTTGGTAGAAAATTAATATTTTCTGTTAAATAATTAATTTTTTTGGTTAAAGATTCCTCGTTTTAATTAAAAATTAATTTCTTTGGTTAAAAATTTCGCTATTTTGTTGTAAATTGCAGAAAAAAAACTTGGTTCTTTTTAAAAGTCTCTCAAATTTACAACTAAGCAGATGTTCGTCACCTGGAAGGGTTCGAATAAACCTTTACGATTTAATCCTACAAAACTAAATCTGCAAGCTGCTTAAAAATTCTGTATTTTATGTATTTATTGCTCAGACGTGATGCTCTTGTCATTCCAAAGGATTATGTCTCCGACCTTCCTTAATTGTTTTATGATACTCGACCCTTCGACAAACCTGAGTCGAGCCAACACATTGTCTTCGGGTTTTTCCGAATTTTAATAGACATCCACGACCCTCCTTTTGAAAACTATTATATTAAACATAAATGTTTTAATACTTTTTTAATATAAATACAATTGTTTAATTTAATTTAATCAACTACAATCATACAAGTATTTTTAATTAATATGAGGAAAAGTTCATTAATTACGTAAGGATGAGTAAGATTGTTATGACACTCCCCCCCCCCCCAACCCTTTCATACGTAGATTTTATATCTTTTACTTAATGTATACAAAATATATTAATTATTTTCACCGTAAACGATATTTCAAGGGATTTTGAAAGATTTCGAGTGGTATTGAAGTTTTTTCACGGATTTCAAGGCAGGATGGCCGTTTTAATCAAACAAAAAAATTCCCGGTGATTTTCCGGTTTTTCCCCGGTTCGAAAACATTTTTCACGGTCAATGAAATTAAAGAATTCGAACACTAAAGTAAAGCTAAAAAAAATTCCATTTGAAGTAATAAAAACTGATCTGAAAATTAAAGCACTCAAAGTGGAACTCTTGAATTTTAAACTTTTAAAATTGATGTTTAAAAGTGTATTAACTCAAAAATTTTGTATTTAACTGAACAATTTTGAATTGAATGCAGTTAAGCTACCAAATCAAAAGTTGAAAATTTTATCTATTTTAGAGTTCAAAGATGCGGATTCAGTTCCAATAATATAAATCCACGTTATTATTTTGAATGCTCTGAATTTAAAAAAATCAATCATTGAATTAGAATTTTTTTTAAATTATATCATTTCAAGAAGTTATTTTTCTTTTAAATAGTTTAAAAATCCTCAAAATACTTCAAAATTTGATTTCGAAAATCATTTTTTTTAAATCCTAGAAATAAAAAAAAATACCCTAAAATCTTGCAAATCCCTTGAAATCCCATTAATTTACTGAAATCAATTAAAAATTCCATACAATCTTTTAAAATACTCTAAAATATTTCAAATTTTTAAAAACCTTTTGAAATTCCTTGCACTTTTTTAAAACCCTTCATAATTCCTTAGAACTTTTAAAAATACCCTAAAATTTTTAATATCAATTAAAAATTTCTTGGAATCTTTTAAAATATCCTACAATATTTCAAATCCTTTGAAATTCCTTTAAATTACTGAAGTCAATTGAAAATTCCTTGGATTATTTTTAAATACCCTGAAACATATCAAATCCTTTGCAATCTTTTGAAATACTTTAACATTTTTTAAAGCTCTTGAAAATTTCATGGATTTTTTTTAAAATACCCTGAAATCTTTCAAATCCTTTGAAATCCCATTAAATTACTGAAATACATTTAAAATTCCATGCAATCTTTTAAAATACCTTAAAATATTTGCAATTCTTAAAAAATCTTTTGCAATTCCTTGCAATTTTTTGAAACCCTTCATAATTCCTTAGAACTTTTAAAAATACCTTAAAATCTTTAAAATCAATTAAAAATTTCTTAGAATCTTTTAAAATACCCTACAATACATTAAATCCTTCAAAATACTTTTAAATCCCTTGAAATTTCTTAAAGCTCTTGAAAATTCTTATTAAAAATACCCTAAAATCTTCAAAAAAATTTTAAAAATGTTAAAACTTCTATGAATAAATATTAGATAAAAAAATAAAAATTGATAATATAAGTATATCTAACAGAAGCTTCAGATTATTAGTTTTCTCCATAACTGACAGTCCACTACCTTCATTTATAAATAAACAGGCTGGCCGTTTTAATCGCATGAAAAATTCCCGGTCATTTCCAGGTGTTTTCCCGGTTCGCAAACATTTTTCACGGTCAATGAAATTTAAAAATTCGAACTCTAAAGCCAAAAAATTGTCCATTTGAAGCAATAAAAACTAAGCTGCAAATCATTTTAAGGAATTTTAAGTTAGAAATATTAAAAATTGAACCATTGCATTTTTGTTATAAACTGAACACTTCTTAAATTGGAAGTTAAATTATTTTTCTTTTAAATAGTTTTAAAATCCTTAAAATGCTTCAAAATTTTATTTCGAAATCTTGAAAAATCTACATGTTGTTTTACATTTTTTCACATTTTAAATTATTTTTGACATTTTTTCAGTACTTCTGAACATCTTTTAAAATGATTCGAATTTTTCATATTTTTTTTTAAACCCTGCCAAATAAAGAAAATGTCCTTAAAATCTTCCACATTCATTTCTGACAATTTTGTAAATCTTTCTGAACGTTTTTAAATATTTTATGAAATTAATTTTTCAAAAAAAAAAGTAATGTTCAATTTTTCTAGGAATCTTAAGGAAATGTTTTTTATTCTTTTAAAGCCTTTCACAATTGTTGAAAAGCTTCTAAATTTTTTGTTCGAAATCTGCAAAAATCTATATATTTTTTTTTGATTAGAGCGTGGGCTATTTGCACCGAAATTTCAGTACGAATAGCCGGATTTTTTGGTACAAGTAGACACTTCGTTTGAATTATTCGAAATCATTGCAAATTTTTAAATAATTTTGAATTTTTTCAAAACTTCTAAAAATCTCTTTAACTTACTCGAATTTTTTTTAAGAATAATAGATGTTCAATTGTTGTTTATACATAAACGTTCAACAATTTGACTTACAAATTAAGTTTTTTTTTTAAATTGAACACTTACAAATGTAACGTTCCAAGTGTATTTTTTGTTTTTAGTTTTGAATATTTGAGTTATAATTACTGATTATAAATGAACAGTCAGATATTTCTAAAAGATGTAAAGATTTCAAAGGATTTTAACGGATTTCAATCTATTGTGAAGGATTTCAAGAGTTCATAAAAATTTTCAAGTATCAAAAATTAACTCTAATGTTTATTTAAAATTTTATTATTTAGCCTATCAAAATTACTATTTAATTATCACAGGCTTCACAGATGCCTGAATTAATACAAACAGAATTAATAGAAACCAATAAGAAAATCCACCTCTTTTTTTACTAAAAATTCATTATTTTCAGTTGAAAAGTCAAGTAATAAATATTTGGTTAAGAATTCTTTTTTTTTTTATTAAAAAATTTTACTATTTAGTTCAAAATGGAATTATTTTGTTGAACGTTCATTTTTTGGTTTGAAAATTCACCTCTTTATGTAGAAATAATTTCATTTAAATGGTTAAAATGCAATTGTCTGGTTAAAAGTTAATCTGTTTCGGTTAAAAATTAACTTTCTTGTTAAAAATTCACATTTTCGGGTTGAGAATTCAACTGCTTCGCAGAAAATTCAACAATTTGGTAGAAAATTTATCTATTTGGTTGAAAATTTATGTATTTTGTTGAAAATTCGTTGTTTTTTTTTGTAAAAAATCATTCAGGATTAGTTGAAGATTCCAGTATTTTCTGGAAAATTCGTGTTTGCTGTCCAAATTCAACTGTTTTTTTAGTTTGAATTAAAATAATAATTTGCTAAAATATCAACTATGAATTACATTTTTTGTGTTGAAAACTTATTTTCCTAGCTTGAAAATTCAACTTCTTGGTTGAATGTTAAACTACTTTCTTGAAAGGATTTCAGAAATTTGAAGGAATTGTAACAAATTTTAAAAGATTTTACGGAATTTCCACGGATTTTAAAATGATTTTTATGGGATTTTGAAGATTTTAAAAATTTTCGCAGGTATTAAAGGGTTTTATGGACATTTAACAGATTACAATGAATTTCACGGGATTTCAAAGGATTTCAAAGATTTCTTAATCGATTTTTAGAGATTTTAAAAAATATTAAGGGATTTTCAAGATTTCAAGGATTTTCACAGTTTTTGAAGGGTTATAAAGGACTTCCATTATGACTGAAAATAATTTAAGTACAGAAAAGAAATTATATAATGAAATTGTTGATATAATAAGAATAGAAAACAGCCAAATTGCGTGAAAAAGTATAAATTAAACAAATTTAAGCCCATTTCCCGCAGCAATTTCAATATCAAGGACAATTGAGAGATTTTCCGCAAAGTAGATACCTTGTTAATAACAAAGATCGAATTGAGAAAAACTTACGTCATCAGTTTCCAAATCTTTTCCAATTATCGTCAGTAGTTTGCACAAGCATTCTAAATTCTCCTCATCCCTGTGTTGCAAAAGGTGATTTATATAGAAATGCATAATCTGCCTTGTCAATAGTCCTTGCTTGAAAAGTTCTCCAATGAACCTAGGAAAAAATACCAAAACATTATAAAATTAATCCCTGACAATTCCAGATTTTTTCACGGTATAATTTTTCACAGTTCAGCACCGTTCAAATATTTCGCATTTTTTAAACCGACAAATTATATTACAAAATATTTTTAATATATTAGCACTATCGATTAATTAAATAATACTAAAAAAAGTAATTAAACATTTCTTCAATTTTTCCCTACAGTTCATGAGTTTGAATAATAATTTGAACAGATTTTTATTTTATATTCTTATACTAATTCAGTGCATACCTAGGTAAAATTAATGTGAGTGCTATATTAAATTAAAGTATAACCGCTTCAAATTCCTAACTTTTCAAACACAAATATTGCTTTTCCAACAAGATAGTTGAACTTTTAACAAAATTGTTGAATTTTTAATCAAGAAGATCAATTTTCTACCAAAAAGACGATTTTTTAACAAAATACGTGAATTTTCAACTAAAATAGACAAATCTTCAACCAAAAATGAAATAGTTAAATTTTCAGTTGAAACAATTAATTTTCCATACAAAATTTTCTAACTAAAATGATGAATCTTTAACAGGAATACTTGAATTTCTAACAAAAAAGACCAATTTTCAACTAAAAAAGATCAATTGTCAACAATCAATTGGAATGGTTACATTTTCAGTTTAAAAAAAATAATTTTCATTAAAAAAAATATTTTAGAAAAAATAATTGAACTTTCAAACAAAGTGATGAATTTTCAAATAAAATGATGAATCCGAAATAGTCCATTTTCAAACGAAAAAGACTTATTTACACAACAAAATAGTTACATTTTGAAACAAAGTGATCAATTATCAACTAAAGTGATACATTCTCAACTGGAATACTTGAATTTTAAACCAAAAAGACAAATTTTCAACTAAAAAAAAAAGATAAATTGTCAAACAAAAATTAAATATTTAAATTTTTAGGTAAAAAAATTAGTGTTCAACCGAAGAGATAATTTTTTAAATACAATTATGGAATATTTACTTGGAATAGTTACATTTTCAGTTTAAAAAACTAATTTTCAACAAAAAAAATACTAATTTTCAAAAAAATAGTTACATTTTTAAACAAAGTGTTGAATTTTCATCTAAAATGATAAATATTTAAGTAAGATAGTTGAATTTTGAAGCACAACATAAATTTTCTACTAAAATTATGAATCGTCAACAAGAATAATTGAATTTTCGACCAAAAAGATCAATTTTCAACCAAGAAGATTAATTTCTAACAAAAAAACACATTTTCAAATAAAAAACAGAATTTTTCAAACAAATATTGAATAGTTAAAATTTTAGTTAATAAATTAATGTTCAGCCAAAGAGATGAATTTTAAACTAAAATGATGGAATATTCAATTGGAATAGTTACATTTTCAGTTCGAAAAACTAATTTTCAAGGAACCAAAAATTAAATACTTCAATTTTTAGTTTAACAAAAGAGTTCAACTTTTAACCAATTAATTAAATTTTCATTGAAAAGAAGATCAATTCTGACCTGAAAATGTAGTAATTGATATTTCAACCAAAAAAGATTTTAATTTTTAATCAAAAACTGTTGAATCCAACCAAAAAGACGATTTTTCAACATGAGTTTAATTTTCAACTATGAAAGATTTTTCAGTCAAAAGAGAAATTGCAAATAAACTGTTAAATTTTCAAAAAGAACGAATTTTCAACAAAATACACGAATTTTTAACTAAAAAAGATCAATTTAATATGAAAATTGAATATTAAAATTTTCAGTTAAAAAAACTAATGTTCAATCAAAGAGATAAATTTTCGGCTAAAATGATGGAATATTCAATTTAATTAGTTACAGTCTCAGTTTAAAAAAAAATGATTTTCAAAAAAAAAGTTCAAAAAAATAGTTACATATCCAAACAAAGTGATGAATTTTCAACTAAAAATTATGAACCTTCAACTGGAATAGTTGGATTTTAAACCAAAAATATGATTTTTCAACTAAAATTATGAATCTTTAACTAGAATAATTGCATTTTCGACCAAAAAGATGAATTTTCAACCAAGAAAATTAATTTCTTCCAAAAACGACGAATTTTCAACTAAAAAAGAAGATTTTTTAACAGTTAAAGTTTCAACTGTAATGATTATATTCTCAGTAAGAAAAAATTAATTTTCAGCCAAAGAAAAAACGAATTTTCAACAAAACAGCTCAGCTTTCAACCAAGGAGATGAATTTTCAATTAAAATTATGAACCTTGAACCAAAAAAAAAAATAATTTTTAACAAAAAAGATTAATTCTGAACGAAAAATGAAGTAGTTCATATTTCAATCAAGAAAGATTTTAATTTTTAATAAAAACAGTTTAAATCAACCAAAAAAGACGAATTTTCAACATGAGTTTAATTTTCAACTATGAAAGATTTTTCAGTAGAAAGAGAATTTGCAAATAAACTGTTAAATTTTCAAACTAAAAGATGAATTTTCAAACAAAAGATTAATTTTCTACAAAAAAAAACAATTTTCAACAAAATACACGAATTTTCAACTAAAAAAGATAAATTTCAACTAAAAATTGAATATTAAAATTATCAGTTAAAAATTCAACCAAAGAGATCAATTTTCGGCTAAAATGATGGAATATTCAATTTAATTAGTTACATTCTCAGTTAAAAAAAAAAAATTTTCAACAAAAAAAAAAAACAATTTTCAAAAAAATAGTTACATTTCCAAACAAAGTGATCAATTTTCAACTTCCAGTTGAATAGTTGAATTTTAAACCAAAAAGATGAATTTTCTACTAAAATTATGAATCTTTAACTAGAATAATTGCATTTTCCACGAAAAAGATGAATTTTCAACCAAGAAATTTAATTTCTTCTAAAAAAGACGAATTTTCAACTAAAAAAAAGATGATTTTTTAATAGTTAAGTCTCAACTGTAATAATTATATTTTCAGTAAAAAAATTAATTTTCATCGGTAGGAAAAAACGAATTTTCAACAAAAAAGCTCAGTTTTCAACCAAAGAGATGAATTTTCAATTAAAATTATGAACCTTCATCAACAAAAAAAATTAATTATCAACAAACGGGTTTAACTTTTAACTAAGTAAATAAAATTTTCATTTCAAAAAAGAGGAATAATCCTGAACGAAAAATGTAGTAGTTGATATTTCAATCAAAAAAGATTAAAATTTTTAATCAAAAACAGTTTAATTCAACCAAAAAAGACGAATTTTCAACATAAGTTGAATTTGTAACTATGAAAGATTTTTCTGTCAAGAGAAAGAAAATATTGCAAAGAAACTGGTAAATTTAAAACAAAATACATGTAGTTTCAACGAGATAGTTGAATTTCCAACTAAAAACGATTAATTTGCAACCAAAAGCAGAATAGTTAAATTTTCAGTTTAAAAAATTAGTTAAAAATACGAACCTAATGTTATTAAGAGACTTCAGTCGTATCCTTCTTTCTTCTTCTTCGTAACGTGCTTGCAGCTTCTTTTTCTCTGCAGCATCGGTGCAGTTCTCAAGTTCCCTGGCTTTCATGGTTTCCCTGAACTTCTCGTTTATATGATTTTTCTCAAATTCTGATTGGCACCGAGTAATAATACACTTTTTAAAGTCTGCTGCGCTTCCTGTCTCGGTGCCGAAAACTTGTTTCAGAGCAAGTTCTTTACACATGAGAGCATATGCTGCACAGAAATTCGGCTCGTCAATGGCCTGTAAATAAAATAGATAAATGAGATATTTCTGTACTAAGATTACTTTGACTTTTCTATCATAAAAGATGAATTTTCTATCCAAAGACGAATTTTATAAAATAGTTGAATATTCAAACAAAAAGGATGTCTTTTTAACAAAACAGTTAAATATTTAACCAAACAGTTAAATATTTAACCAAACAGTTTAATTTTCTAACCGAAAAGATGAATTTTTGAGAAGACAGTTGGCAACAAATTTAAAATCAAATAGTTTAATTTTGAAGCAAATATTTCAATTTTCAAACCAAAAAGACGAATTTTCAACAAAATAGTTCAATTTTTTAACAGAACATTTAAGTTTATTGGTTGAATTTTCAAACAAAGAAGATTAAAATCCAACCAAACAGTTGCATTTTCAAACAACAAACAAATAAGATAATTATCAACCGACAAAGATTAATTATCAACCAAATAGTTGTATTTACAACCAGTTAGTTCAATTTTCAATCAACAAAATTCACTTTTAATCAAAACAGATAACTTTTCTACCATAAGAGATGAATTTTCTATCCGAACAGACGAATTTTCGACCAAATTATTGAATTTTTAACCAAAAAGGATGCCTTCTTAACAAAGTAGTTGAATATTTAACAAAATAGTCGAATTTTCAACCAAATAGATTAATTTTCTTACCAAAAAGACGAATTTTTTTTAATACAGTTCAATTACCGACCAATAAAGGTAAATTATCAACCAAATAGTTGAATTTTCAAATTAAAAACCAATTTTCAACCAAATAGTTTGATTTTTAACCAAATATTTGAATTTTCAAACCAAAAAGAAGAATTTTCAATAAAATAATTGAATTTTCAAATTAAAAACGAACTTTCAAACAAATAGTTTAATTTTTAACCAAATATTTGAATTTTCAAACCGAAAAGGCAAATTTTCAATAAAATAATTGAATTTTCAAACTAAAAACGAATTTTCAACCAAATAGTTTAATTTTTAAACAAATATTTGAATTTTCAAACCAAAAAGACGAATTTTCAACAAA
>CAKNYM010044029.1:17240-28580 GCA_932195095.1 Andricus curvator
ACTTTCGAGTTCGAACTGCTAATCTATAATAATAATAATAATAATTAATATAATAAATAATTGATAATTACTACTTTCATTTATAAATGAATAGGGTGGCCGTTTTAATCCCGGTTCGCAAACATTTTTCACGGTCAATGAATTAAAAAATTCGAACTCTGAAGCCAAAAAATATTCCATTTGAAGCAATAAAAACTAAGCTGCAAATCATTTTAAGCAATTTTAAGCTAGAAATATTAAAAATTGAACCATTACATTTTTGTTATAAACTGAACACTTCTTAAATTAAAAGTTAAATTATTTTTCTTTTAAATAGTTTTAAAATCCTTAAAATGCTTCAAAATTTTATTTCAAAATCAATAATTCACACGTATAAAATGGAAGCTACTAACACTTTTCAACTGAAAATTTTTTAATTAATGCATTTAAACAGCCAAATTAAAAATTTTAAACTTTTATAAATTGTAGAGTTCAAAGGTTCAGATTTAGTTCCAAAAATATAAATCCACGTTATCATTTTCTATGCTCTAAATTAAAGAATCAATAATTGAATATTAAATTTTCAAAATTATATAATTTTAAGCAATTTTAAGCTTACTCGAATTTTTTCTAAAAATAATAGTTGTTTAATTGTTATTTATACATAAACATTCAAAAATTTGACTTACAAATAAGGTTTTTTTAAAATAGAACAATTAAATAATTTTTATATGGCTACAATTTTAGAGTCCTGAATTTTCATGTTGAACGTTGAATTTTCCATTTTTAACGTTCCAAAGTAAAACTTTTTTCATTTTTCTTGCTACCAATTTAAAATTTCTTTAGTTTGAAAGTTTTTTTTAGAATAATTCCATTTTAAAGGTTTATAATAGAAAAAATTTCCATTTTGAATGGGGAAATGACGATGAATTTATTTTTTGACCTTAGAAAAATCTGCCTCATCCATTTCAATATTAAATAACTTTTTATTTAATATAATAACCATTTGTTATGCATGTAAAAAAATGAACCATTTCATTTTTTATTGGTCAACAATTTCTAAAGAAAGCAGAACCATAAATAAACAAATTTTTTATTTTTTGCGAATATAAGTAAATCAACTATCTTTTGAAATCTTTGTGAATTCGTTGAAATCTTTTTAAATTTTCGTAAAATCTTTGAAATTCTTCAAATCTTTGTGAAATCTTTATGAAATCTTTAAAATATTTATTTGAAATCACTGGAATATTTGAAATCTTTGTGAAATCTTCTAAAACAATTTGAAAACATTTTAAATCTTTGAAATCTTTTGTATTCGTTTGAAATCACTGAAATATTAAAATTATTTGTGAAATCTTTTGAAATCTGTACTGTACCCTTTTTGAAATATTTGAAATTCTAGTATTCTTTTGAAATTTTTAAGAAATTTTTATGAAATATTTGTGAAATCTCTTGTATCTTCGAGAAATCTTTTAGGATCTTTTAAAATGTTGGTAAAATCTTGGAAATCCTTGAAACATTTGTTATATTTTTTTTAAACTTTTGAAATCTTTACGAAATCTTTGAAATAGTTGTGAAATCTTTCTTTAATCTTTGTGGGTGAAATCTTTTGTGTTCGCTTAAAATCTTTTGAAATCTTCTCAAATTTGTTGAAACTTTTTGAAATCGTTTAATATCTTTGAAATGTTTTGAAATCTAGTGTGCTGTACCCTTTTTGAAATCTTTGAAATTCTTGAAATCTTTTTAAATCCTTAAGAATTCTTTGGAATATTTTTGAAATCTTCTGTATTCGTTTGATATCACTGGAATATTTGAAGTCTTTGGGAAAATTTTTTAAATCTTCTACAAAATTTTGAAATCGTTTCAAATTTTTATGAAATCTTTTGTATTAATTTAAAATCATTAAAATATTTGAAATATTTGTGAAATCTTCTAAAAAAAATTTCAAATTTTTAAATCTTTAAAATAGTTTAAAATCTTTGATATTCTTGAAATCTTTTGAAATCCTTATGAATTCTTTGAAATATTTGTGAAATCTTTTGAAATCTTCTAAAAAATGTTGAAAATTTTAAAAATCTGAAATGTTTTGACATTTTTGAAATCTGGTGTACTGTACCATTTTTTTAAATCTTTGAAATTCTTGTATTCTTTTGAAATATTTCTGCAATTTTTATGAACTCTTCGAAATATTTGTGAAATCTATGAAATATTTGTGAAATCTATGAAATATTTGTGAAATCTTTTGTATTCATTTGAAATCATTACAATATTTGAAATCTTTTTAAATCTTCCAAAAAGTTTTTAAATCGTTTCAAATCTTTGAAATGTTTTGAAATCTTAGAAATCTGGTTTATATATACCCTTTTCAAGATCTTTAAATCCTTGAAATCTTTTGAAAGTTTTAAAATCCTTGTGAAATGTTTGAAATCTTTGGGAAATTTTTATGAAATCTTTTAAATGTAGTTTACAAGCCTTTATTGAACCTTTGAAATCCTTGAAATCTTTTTTTTTTTTTTTAATTCTTTTGAATTCTTCTAAAATGTTTTGAAACCTTTTGAAATTGTTTAAAATGCTTTTAATTCTTTGAAATCTGGTACACTGTACTCTCTTTCAAATCCTTTAAATGCTTTGAAAGTTTTAAAATCTTTGAAATCTGGTGTTTACGCCTTTTTTTAATGTTTTAAATCCGTGAAATCTTTGTGAAATGTTGAAAATCCTTTTAAATATTTTTTATTGTTTGAAATCTTTTGAAATCTTTAGAAATATTTCGTAAACTTTTGAAATCTGGTGTACACACAAGTGGTAAACCCATAGAAAAATCCGTTGCATAGCCCTGGCTAATTCTAATTCTGAAACTGAATTAACATCGAAATTTTCAACTAACAATTTTTATAATTTGTAAGTTGAATATCACAAAAAAAGTATATACTTTAACATTCTATATTAGCGGAGAAAAAATAAAAAACTTATAGAATTATTCACAATATAAAAGTCTGTTCATTGCAATCTATAAAATAATTGGTACAGTCTACAAAATGTGCCTTGAAATTTCTTTATTTATTCTGTAATGAACCAAAGATAAATTATACCTTGATAAATAAAAAACTTTTCAGTAGCAATATTTCTTCTAAATGAGATGTTTTTTTCATATTAGACTAAAAGATTTAAATTACTCTTCGCATTTTCAATAAAATAACTGTTTTAAAATAAAACATTCCAATTCAAGGTTCTCGTAAAAAACTCAAGGAGATTTCCAGGTTTGAAAAAAAATCAAGAATTCCAGTATTAAAAGATTTTTAAGGTCGCTGGATACCCTAAATATCAACATTTCTAATCAAATTGTCTAATTTTAAAAATTGTAGTCTCACATTTTTCAATTTTGAGAGGTTCTGATTTACAATTTTACAACTTGAAATACATTCCACTCGAAATATTGCCCTATTTCAAAATTGTACCTAATATACAATTGTTTTATTCGGAACGCTTTCAATCAAAAATGGTCCAGTATATAGTTTTTTCTATTTCAAACGCTTTCAGTTCGAAATTATAATTCTCAATAATTTATTTTTAAATTGTTGATATTTTTAATGTAAGGAAATAAAAATCTAGGTGCATTTACTGCTAATAAATATTAAATGAGTCAATTTTATAAAATATAATTTACACATTATTTAGTTAATCCATTCTAATTTCACGTAAAAATTTTCCTCGAAATTTAAGGGATTTGGCAAAACAATTTTCCTGTTTAAGTAGACATCAAAAGGCCTTTATAATACATTTTTTTTTCATTTGAATTCTTCTTGCAATTTTCAAATTCATTCCCACAATTTTATCACATCTACAGGAGTATATTTTTCAATTTTAAAAGATCATCAAGTTTTTCTTTAATTATTTAAAATAATATTAATAACAAATTCATTATTTTTCTTAGGTTTAAATATCCTGAAATAAATATTATACATACTTTTATGTAAAATATTTATTTCTAAGCACTTCTTAGAAACACATAGGCATTTTACAAAATTATATTTAAAAAAAAAATAAAATAAAAAATACGACATTTATTTTATAATCAGGTTTGAAAGATAAATTGTAACATTTTCTGTGGCATATTTTTCAATTTAAATAGGGAAATAATCTTTCTATTAAAAACGGTATTTTTGCTTAATTTAAGTTAATCTCTGATTTTAAGTTCATCCCAGAATTTAAATTTATTTTTTAATTTACGGTGTAAAATTTTTAAATATTCTTTTATTGCCGTGTAGAAATCTATACAAAATTTAAATTCTACAAAATTAATTTCTCATAATACCGATTTTGAATATATAGTTCAGGGCTGAGCTTCTGAAAAATTAGTAAAAAAATACAGGCTACAAATATGAAAACACAGAATCAAGAATTAAAAGAAAAAATGCTGGTATTTACTATCGTATTTTGTTGGACTTTTGTACTGTCGAGTACAACATCCAAGTCTGGAAGATTCAACGGTTTAACTTTACTGCTGGGATCCTCCTGCAGTTTCAGCAAGAAATCTCTGCTATAGACTCTCTGTCCATGAAACATAAAAAAAAAACACCATAAGGTACAAATTCCAAAACCTCAGACAAGAAAATCAAATTAATTACAATTAAAATTGAAGAAAATTCTCAAAGAAAATTACATTAATTAGGTAAATAACTTCAATTTTCAATTTAGTCTCAAAAGTTCAACAATTTTAAATTGAAAATATACTCACGTTTTCGGGAGATCCCTCAATTCCATCTGAAAAAAAGAAACTTGTGATAATGATATTGCAAAAAAAATCGTTAAAATATTGATTTTAACTGATTATCTTAGAATATTTAAAAAAATCACGCTTGATCGAAAACTCTAGTTTTTGTGGATTTTTAAACTACTAGCTGGGTGTAGTTTTTCGATTTTTGGGGGAAAAATCATTTTTAATACAAAATAAACATTTCGAATACCTATTTATTTTTTATGTTTTCAAGCTTACATAAATATATCTTTACTAATAATGAGAAAATTCAAAAATATTTTTGAAGATTTCAGGTATGTAAAGTCAAAATTTTAACAAAAACGTTCATTTTGAACCAAAGAGTTGAATTTTCAACCAAAAAAGATGAATTCCCAACAAAAAATGTAATACATCATTGATATTTCAACCAAAAAAGATTTTAATTTTAAATCCGAAAATATGAATCTTCAATGAAATAGATTAATTTTTAACAAAAAACAGATTAATTTTGAAACCAAAAAGACGAATTTTTTACGAAATAACTACATTGTCAACTGAAGAGATGAATTTTCAGTTAAAATAATCAATCTTCAACAACAATTTTTTTTTAACAAAATCGTGAAATCCTCGACCAAAAAATATTCATTTTTCAACCAGTTGCACTTTGAAACAAAAAAGATGAAATTGTTCCAAAGGAGAGATTTTTTTGATCAAGAAGATATCTTTCTGACAAAAAAAGCCGAATTTTTCAACAAAATACATGAATTTTAAACAACAAAAATCAATTTTCAACTAAAGAGATGAGTATTACACTAGAATGATAAATCTTTAAACAAAAAAATGAACTTTTGACAAAGTAGTTCCATTTTTAACCAAAACAGATAAATTTTCAAACCAAAAAGACGAAATTACAACAAATTAGTTGAATTTTCAAGCAAAAAAGAAAAAAATTTCTCCCAAATTATAATTTGAGGGCAAAAATAATTTTTAATAGAAAATAAAAATTGTTAATAACTATTTCTTTTTTAAGTTTATTTGCTCATTTGTTTTTAAGGTTATATAAAAATAATTTTCTTAAGATCCTTGAGAAATTCAAAGACTTTTGAAAATTCAGATATGTCAAAAAAGTATCGTTTTTTTTTATTTTACAGAATTTTATGGGAAATTCGAGTCAGTTTAAAAACTATTTAGGACTTTTAGAAGTTTGGAAGAAATTAAAAAATATTAGACAAATTTTCGGAAATCTTTTGCCAGGAATTTTAAGAACATTTTGTCAGTATTGTAAGACCTTTCAAAATTCTTAAAAAGCTTCAAAATTTCATTTCGAAATCTTAAAAAATCTAAATTTTGTTTCAACTTTTTAAAAATCTTCTCAAGTTTTAAATTAGTTGAAAACTTCTAAATATCTTTTAACCTTAATTTTTTTTTAATTTTAGGAAATTTTTTGAAATATGTATCAATTTTCTATTAATATTCATTTTTCAAAAGAACAAATTTTGTTTAAATTTTCTCCGAAATCTTTATAAATTTTTTTTAATTCTCTTGAAACCTATTGAAATTCATAGAAAGCTTCTTATTTCCGAAATCTTAAAAAAACTACATTTTGTTTAAAATTTTTTTGAAAGCATCCCAAGATTTTAATTATTTTCAAAACTTCTAAATGTCTTTAGAAATAAATTATTCAGTTTTCATAATGTTTAGAGATGGGACGAGCAAATTCCTTTATTTCCTTTTCCTATTGAGTTCAGAATTCAATTTCAAAATATGAAAATATGTCCAAAAAATTAATATCTAATAAAGTAAAGTAATATTATATTGCTTTTATTAGTACAATATAATAAAATATTGTAAATAATTATTCATCATTACAATTTAAACGTGATACGTTAAGCGAATTAGCGAAACATTAAGTTTACGCAAAATATTCCACAGAGAAATTGTGCATTTCGTAAAAATACAACTTTTTTATTCCCAACATTTTTTAGTAAAATCATTTTTTCTTTCAAAAAACTGACAAAACATGAAAATCACACTGATTTCTCAGGATTTTTTATAAAATAACGAACAATACTGTGAAAAGTATGCATTTCAGAGAAAAATATTGTACATACTCGGAATATGTATAGAGTTTCGCCAGTTTATTATAAATAATGTTTTTTTTTCAGTTTCTAAGGATTCAATTAATATGTAATTTAAAAAGCTTTAACAAATTGTATTAAAAGATATTCTTTAATATATCAGCACCATCGACTAATTAAATAAATAATACTAAAAACATAATTCATTTCTTGAATTTGTCTTTAGAATCAAGGAATTTGAATAATAATTCAAACAAATTTTTATTTCATCTGAAAAACATTAGTTTTCAACAAAAAATCGAATAATTTTCCAGTTAAAATAATCAATTTTCCACACAAAAAAAAAAACAAATTTTCAACCAAAGTGATGAATTTTCAATTAAATTGATGAATCTTCAACTGCAATAGATGGATTTTAAATCAAAAAGATGAATTTTCATCAAAAGAGTTTAACTTTTAACCAAGTAGTTTTATTTTCCTACCAAAAAGATGAATTTTCATTTAAAACGATGAATCTTTAGTTGAATTTTAAACCAAAAAGATAAATCATTAACTGTAATAGTTGAATTTCAAACCAAAAAGATGAACTTTTAAACAAGAAGATCAATTTCTACCAAAAAAGACGAATTTTTAACAAAATACATGAATTTTTAACAAAATACATGAATTTTTAACTAAAAATTGATTAGTATAATTTTCAGTTTAAAAAAATTAAAGTTTAACCAGAGATGAATTTTTTTTAAAGTCGTTCAATTTTCAATCAAAGTGATGAATTTTCAACTAAAACGTTGAATTTTCAACCAAAAAGTTGAATTTTCAATCAAGAAGATTAATTTTTACCAAAAAAGACTAATTTCTACCAAAAAAGACGAATTTCTAACAAAATACATGAATTTTCAACTAAAAAAGACAAATTTTCAACTAAAAATTGATTAGTAAAATTTTCATTTAAAAAAAATTAAAGTTTAACCAAAGAGATGAATTTTCCACAAAATAGTCAAATTTTCAATCAAAGTGATGAATTTTCAACTAAAATGTTGAATCTTCAAATGGAATAGTTGAATTTTAACCAAAAAGAAGAATTTTCAACCAAAAAGATGAATTTTTCATCCAGAAGATTAATTTCTACCAAAAAAGACGATTTTACAACAAAATACATGAAATTTCAACTAAAAAATACAACTTGTCAACCAAAAATTGAAAACTAAAATTTGCAGTTAAAAAAAATTGAAGTTTAACCAAAGAGATAAATTTTCAACAAAATAGTTAAATTTTCATTCAAAGTGATGAATTTTCAACTAAAATATTGAATCTTCAACTGGAATAGTTGAATTTTCAACCAAAAAGATGAATTTTTTATCAAGAAGACTAATTTCTACCAAAAAAGACGAATTTACAACAAAATACATGAAATTTCAACTAAAAAAGACAAAATGCCAACCAAAAATTGAAAGCTAAAATTTGCAGTTAAAAAAAAATTAATGTTCAACCAAAGGAATAAATTTTAGGCTAAAATGATAGTATATTCAATTCAATTAGTTAAATTCTCAGTTATAAAAAAATAATTATCAACCAAAAAAACAAAATGATTTTTAACAAAATAGTTACGTTTCCAAACAAAGTGATGAATTTTCAACTTAAATTATTAATCTTCAACTGGAATAGACGAATTTTTAACTAAAAAAGATAATGTTTTAATCAAAGAGATACATTTTTAAATAAAATGATGGAATATTCAACTAGAATAACATTTTCAGTTGAAAAAAAAAAATAATTTTCAACAAAATTGTTAAAGTTTCAACTGTAATAATTATATTCTCTGTAAAAAAAATTAATTTTCAGCCAAGGAAAAAACGAATTTTAAACAAAACAGCTCAGTTTTCAGCCAAAGATATGACCCTTCAACCAAAAAAAATTAATTTTTAACAAAAGGGTTTAACTTTCAACCAAGTAATCAAATTTTCATTCCAAAAAAGATTAATTCTGAACGAAAAATGTAGTAGTTTATATTTCAATAAAAAAAGATTTTAATTGTCAATGAAAAACAGTTTAACTCAACTAAAAAAGACGACTTTTCAACCTGAGTTGAACTTTAACTATGAAAGATTTTTCTGTCAAGAGAGAAAATATTGCAAACAAACTGGTAAATATCCAACAAAATAGATGCAGTTTCAACGAGTTACTTGAATTTTCAACTAAAAACCATCCATTTTTAACCAAGAATAGATTAATTAAATTTTCAGTTAGAAAAATGTATTTGAAACAAAAAAGAACAAATTTTCAACAAAATAGTTAAATAAAGTAATATAAAGGTACTTTTACAAATAAAGAATCATTGTTATTGAATTTTATAAAAATAAGCATGCTCGCTAAAAATAATTCCCTGAAAATTTCACGTTTTCCAGGTGGGCTGCACAATGTATGGTAAATAGTTTCCCTAAAACTACTCTCTAAAACGAATAAATTCAGGTATTAAACTTTAAAATCGGTTATGAATTGCTTTTTTCATGCAAGTTTAAAAAGAGAAATAAAATTAACAAAAAAAATCAGATGAAGAATAAAATTATGTAAAGTTCTGATTCGAAAAATCTAATACTTTCTTTTTGTGGATTTTTTGGCATCCAATATTAGTGGGAAAAAATCGCCAGCTAAATCGCTAACATGTTCGCGCAGCCGATTTAAAAAAACCTTTGGAATTGCCCGTATTTTTTTTTGAATATTCAATATTTTTGTCGAATATAATTTATCTTGTTTGAATTAATAATTGAAATAGACACCGTGACGGAACTGCTAATTACCGTACAGCTAATAAATGAAGAAAAATAACAAACAGGAAAATTTGTTTCATTTAAAAAAAATTGTCTAGCTACGCCTAAATTGCCCGGAAAACCTGACAAAGCACGTTTTTCTTAATTTACCTCAAAATTATTGGTTGTATTGAAAAAGAGTTTCAAGAAAAATTTTAAGAAAAGATCTAAATCTGTATAAAATACATCTTTTTTGTTGTACGCATTTTTTTATTGAGCTAACCCTTTTTGAGAAAAACAAAAAAAAAAGTGTAAAAAAAATATAAAAACTTTTTTGTCGATATATTTTTCAAAATAAGTAGGCATTTTTTATTTTATATACCCACAAGGCTGCATGACAACTAAAAAGCACCGGCTTCAGCCACAAAAAAGCCAGATTGGTCAGTTTCTGATTGGTTTATTGTTATCAAATAATGTTACATTGTTACGTTGTTACATATTCATGTTACATTCTTTGCATGAAATCAAAATTTCTTTGATTCCGAAAGGAGGAATTAAAGAAATACTTTTCATATAAATTTCTAACAAAATTTTCTTTTCCTTAAACAAACTTTTTATAATTAGTGGATTTGAATTATAATTATTGCTTATTTAGGTCTATTTAGCTAAACCCGAAGTACAAAATATCTGAATAAAAGTTCAATACGAAACTCAGAAACTAAAAATAATTTTACAATATATATAGATATATTATTACAATATATATAGATATATTACAGACAGATCTTAGGTAAAAAAAGGTTGAAGCCTTGATACCCGCCGGATTTGCAGGGGGCCGGAAGGCAGTAAGCAGTAGTATTCCTACTGCTCGTCCCATCTCTAGTTTTCAACTAATATGGTGAATCTTCAAACAAAAAAATTAACTTTTAACAAAGTAGTTTTATTTTTAACCTAGTAGTAAAAATTTGCAATAAAAAAAGATTCATTTTCAAACCAAAAAGACGAATTTTCAACAAAATAGTTGAATTTTCAACTAAAACAATTTGAAAAATAATTTTTAATACAAAAAAAATTCGAATAACTATTCATTTTCAAGTTTATTTGTTTTGTTATATAAATATAATTTTCCTAAGATTCTTGAGAAAATTCAAAAAATGTGTTAAAGATTTCAGATGTGTCGAAGAATAGTTTTTTTGATTTTACAGAATTTTACAAAATTTTAGGAAAAATTCAAGTCAGTTTAAAAAATAATAATTAATTAATAATTTAAAAGTTTTAAAATATTTTTAACCTCTTCAAAACTTCTTAATTTCCTAAATATCTTTTAAACTGACTCGAATTATTCATCAAATTTGGCAAAAATTTTCAAAATTACCCATAAATCTTCTAGATTTTTTTTTAAAACTTTTAGAAATCTTTTGGTATCTGTTTAAATTTTCTTTAGAAATTAATTTTTCAAGATGAAAAATTATTAAAAATTCTTCCCCAGAAATTTTTTTAGTATCGTAAAGCCTTTCAAAATACTTTAAAAGTTTCAAAATTTTATTTCGAAACCTTCAAAAATCTACGTTTTGTTGAACTTTTTTGAAATCTTTTAAAGTTTTAAATTTTGTATCTCTTCAAAACTTCTAAATATCTTTTAAACTTCATCTTTTTCGAAATTTTAGGAAATTATTTGGAAATCTTTTTCCATTTTCTCTTTAAACACATTTTTCAACCTAAAAAATTAGTAAAAAAATCTTATTGTCGGCACCCGAAAATTGTGTGTCCATAATTTTATTTTTGTCATCTCTTTAAAAAA